>SJXQ01011754.1:0-17175 GCA_006408695.1 Aepyceros melampus
GTGCTACAATTCATGGGGTTGCAAAGAGTAGGACACAACTGAGCGACTGAACTGAATCCTACATTTTAAAAATTGAAGTCAATTGACTTACAATATTATACTAGTTTCAACTGACAACATAGCGATCCAGTATTTTGATACATCACAAAATGATCAGCAGGATAAGTCTAGCTACCATCTGTCATACAAGGTAATACTATTAAATGAATTTTGTTTCACGGAAGGATTTCCCATTTAATCTGCTGCTCACCTAGGTATTTTATCCCAAGGGTCAAACTTTACCATATGGATCCAAGAATAAGAAAAAAAAGAAAGGATGACATTTAGCAGTAGCAAAGATCAGTTTGGGGGCACATCAGAGGCAATGTGGTTATGAGCCCAAGCAGTAGGTAACCTCAGAGGAGTGTGGAGGGAGGTTCAGTGAAACAAGAGAAAGCAAAAACCACCAGAAGGAAGTGAAGGCTTCTTTCTGTTCTTTCTCTCTCTCTCTCTCTTTTTATTATATTACCCTGTATTGTGTCATCATGAAGTGACTGTACACAACTCCTTAAAATACAGATACATAAAGGCTGTGGGAACTCACATTCTAACAGAACTAACAGAGTTTCAGTTACAGCTCTGAGGTCTTAAATCTCTAGGGAATAGATCAAGGGAGACCATGACATGGTTCCATTTCCCTGAGTATTTTATAAAGGGAACATGCCTCATCATTTCACTAAAAGGAGGCTGATCTTGAGAACAATGACAGCCAATTATTAAGCTCATGTGCCAAAGTCAGGACAGGGTTATAAAAATATTAGCAGTGCAATAAGGAACACAGTGGGGGCAGTAAGGAGCAGATAGAAGGAAGAAGTAGAAATGTTCAGCCTAATTGAAAAGTTGGTTAGGGAGAAAGCAATGAGACTAAAAATCTCCTAATGAAGAAAATGAGAAAATTTTCACTGGTCCTTCAAGGAAGTGGACCAGTGGGAACAAAATGGACGGGCTGCCAGGCTGTCTTGGAAGGTTCAAGAAGCCATCAAGACACACCTTTCAAAGCGCCAGGCCCACAAAGGGCACTCACTAGTGGTGACCAAACAGCTGGTCTCCCCTCACATAGGTGCCTCTCCCACCTCCCAACTCCAAGCCTTCGAAGCTGGTGTGGATCTGAGCCACAGGAAGGCACACAATAACTGGAAGCTAATGCAAAAATCATTTGTGTTCTCTGATAGGGCTTGGTTTTGATGGAGTTGGTGAATCACTACTACCCAGCTCTACCCAGTAAAGGAACAACCAATAACTCCCTACCCCTGCCAGGAGTTTGCATGCCCCTGGAGGAGACAACCTTGCGACACCACTCTCTCGTCACTCTTCTTCTCGTGAATTGCTAATAGCTCCCTGCTACTGACCATATCAAGTCCACGTCTCCTCTGGATAGTCCAGCTTGCTGTACTCTGCCTCTGCTTGGCCTCTGCTCAACCATCTCCCTCCTTGCCCAGCACAGAGTTCCCACTAGAAGCACTTTCCATTTGGAAGCAAACTCACAGTTTCTTCACTCACCACAGTCCTACCAGGATCCGGGCTGCCCTCCCAAAATTCCAAGCAGCCACCATGTCAAGATTACTGTAGATTATTATAAATACTGAGCTTCTCTTAGCCATACAAAAAAAAGGGGACTGTACCTTTCAATATTCTGTATGGTCCTGCACTGTCCAGTATGGTAGCCACTACTACCCATGGCTACTCATGGCTATTTCCAACTATTTAAAATTAAATAAAATGAAAAAAAAAATCAGTTCCTTGCTTGCAGTTAACTACATGTCACTATCCCCACATGGCTAGGGGCTACTGCACTGGAGAGTACAAATATAAAACATTTTCATCAAAATACAAACTTCTATTGGCTAGTGGAGCACTACACTATACACCCGAGAGGAATAGCCTAACATGTGCTAAAATGGTCATTTACCACCTCTTGGAAAACTTGAGGAACCACATTTAATAAAAAGGAATGCATAGGACTCAGGGATACAGTTCATCTTAAGTAATGAGGAAAGCATTCTTAAATACTGAGCTTCTCTTAGCCATACAAAAAAAAGGGGACTGTACCTTTCAATATTCTGTATGGTCCTGCACTGTCCAGTATGGTAGCCACTACTACCCATGGCTACTCATGGCTATTTCCAACTATTTAAAATTAAATAAAATGAAAAAAAAAATCAGTTCCTTGCTTGCAGTTAACTACATGTCACTATCCCCACATGGCTAGGGGCTACTGCACTGGAGAGTACAAATATAAAACATTTTCATCAAAATACAAACTTCTATTGGCTAGTGGAGCACTACACTATACACCCGAGAGGAATAGCCTAACATGTGCTAAAATGGTCATTTACCACCTCTTGGAAAACTTGAGGAACCACATTTAATAAAAAGGAATGCATAGGACTCAGGGATACAGTTCATCTTAAGTAATGAGGAAAGCATTCTTATCACTGATCCCAAAGAGCCCTGCAATCACAGGTAATTACCATATCCCATTTTTGTTAGCTTGTTCTTGTGTGTGGGGGGTGGGGGTGGGGGTAGGGTAGTCATTGAAGTCACAAGCAGCAGACCTCAGGAACCCTTCAACAAAGCATTCATAGACTAGTCAGACCTCTGTATACTAAGCTACTTGGTAGGTTCTGGGAGCCCAAGGGAGAGCATGACCCAGTCCCTGCCCTGGGAAGAAAGTCCATACACAGAGAACTACGGAAGGAGGCAGAAAGGAATAAAGGCTCTAAGAGAAGGACCTCAGGGCAGAGAGATCAAATGAATGGGAGGAAGAAGGGAGGACTGCACGGACAGGGAGATGACTTCAGATCTGGATCAAGCTATAAAGGATGAGTAGAATTTTGAAAAGGAGGTTGGAGGATGAAAGGGGAAAACTGCATAAGCAAAAGGGGGAACAAGTGCCCAGGGTGTATTTATGGCTGAGTGAGACAAGGAAGAAATATGACAGCTAATAAACAATTCTTTGAAAATTTCCCCAAGCACTCTAATAATCAAAGAATACATTAAGATGCCATTTTCACAAAGATTTTGCTTTAGTGAAAATCTGTTGGCAAGGACGAGATGGAACAGGCTTTCTTCGACGCTGCTGGTGGGAATTAAATGGGTACTACGATTTTGAAAAGCCATATTAAGCTCCTTAAAAACATTCCTTCCCCTTGACCTGATAATTCCATTTCAAGGAAAATGGCCACACAAAATAATCTAAATTATCGAGACTTATGCAGAAAGCAGGGTTTTTTTGCAGTCATTTATAACAGAAAATAACAAGAAATGATTAGATAAACTATAATCACCTTATAGAATGGAGTACTATATGTCTGTTAAGAATTACACCTATGACAAATTTTAAATGACATGCAAAATGTTTGTGAGAATGTTATGTGAAAAACAAAATCACAGTGTAAGTTTGGTACAATACAATACATAGTCACAACCACGTAAATCAACATGAATAGAAAAAAGAAAGTAAAGCAAAAATGTTAACATTCTGGTAAGAAGATTGCGGGTGATTTTTATTCACCATACCAGGACTCACCAAACTATGACCCACAAACCAAAGCTGACTCACTAATTGATTTGTATATAAAGTTTTACTGGAACACAAACACGTGTTCATTTCTATACTCACTGTCCATGGCTGATTCTGCGCTACAATAGCAGATCTGAGTAGTAGTGACAAAGCCAAACTTACTTACTATGTGGCCCTTACATAAAAATGTTGCCAACCCCTGTATCTTTCAAATTTTCCATAGTAAGTAGGTATTAATTTGCAATGGGCTTCCCTTGTGACTCAGCTGGTAAAGAATCCACCTGCAATGTGGGAGACCTGGGTTGAATCCCTGGGTTGGGAAGATCCCCTAGAGAAGGGAAAGGCTACCCTCTCCAGTTTTCTGGTCTGGAGAATCCCATGGACTCTATAGTCCATGAGTCACAAAGAGTTGGACACAACTGAGCAACTTTCACTTTCATTAATTGGCAATAGTTTTCTAAAAGGTGTACTGCCACTTCCCTGGTGGCTCAGATGGTAAAGCACCTGCCTGTAGTGCAGCAGACCAGGGTTCAATCCCTGGGTTGGAAAGATCCCCTAGAGAAGGGAATGGCTACCCACTCCAGTACTCTGGCTTGGAGAATTCCGTGGACAGAGGAGCCTCGTGGTCTACAGTCCATAGTGTTGCAAAGAGTCACACACAACTGAATGACTACCACACACAACACACACACACACACACACACACACGAACAAGCTAACAACCTCAGATTTTATTCTGCAAGTAACTGGGGGCTCTTAGAAGCTTATGAAGAAGACGGGACATGATCTGACATGATCACTAGATCACCTAAGAAGATGGAATTTAACTGAATGCCAGGCAAAGTCTGTGATTCATCAGCAGCTGTGACTCTGGGCCACTCCCCATTTAAAGGGGAAGATTAACTTAAGATGTGGCTTGTTGTTTTCAAACTTCCTCCTGTGAATTCAGTTCAGTTCAGCTCAGTCGCTCAGTTGTGTCCAACTCTGTACAACCCCATGGACTACAGCACACCAGGCTTCCCTGTCCATTACCAAATCCCAGAGCTTACTCGAGCCCATATCCATCAAGTCGGTAATGTCATCCAACCATCTCACCTTCTGTCGTCCCCTTCTCCCTCTGCCTTTAATCTTTCTCAGCATCAGGGTCTTTTTAAATGAGTCAGTTCTTCCTATCAGGTGGCCAAAGTATTGGGAGTTTCACCTTCAGCTTCAGTTCTTCCAATGAACTCCCAGGACTGATCTCCTTTAGGATGGACTGGTTGGATCTCCTTGCAGTCCAAGGGACTCTCAAGAGTCTTCTCCAACACCACAGTTCAAAAGCATCAATTCTTTGGTGCTCAGCTTTCTTTATAGTCCAACTCCCACAACCATACATGACTACTGGAAAAACCATAGCTTTGACTAGATGGACCTTTCTTGGCAAAGTAATGCCTCTGCTTTTTAATATGCTGTCTAGGTTGGATATAGATTTTCTTCCAAGGAGCAAGCATCTTTCCATTTCATGGCTGCAGTCACCATCTGCAGTGATTTTGGAGTCCAAGAAAATAAAGTCTCTCACTGTTTCCATTGTTTCCCCATCTAATTGCTATGAAGTGATGGAACCAGATGCCACGATCTTAGCTTTCTATATGTTGAGTTTTAAGCCATCTTTTTCACTCTCCTCTTTCACTTTCATCAAGAGGTTCTTTCCTTCTTCTTTGCTTTTGCCATGAGGGTGGTGTCATCTGCATATCTGAGGTTACTGATATTTCTCCTGGCAATCTTGATTCCAGCTTGGGCTTCTTCCAGCCTGGTGTTTCTCATGATGTACTCTGCATATAAGTTAAATAAGCAGGGTGACAATATACAGCCTTAACGTACTCCTTTCGTGATTTGGAACCAGTCTGTTGTTCCATGTCCAGTTCTAACTGTTGCTTCTTGACCTGCATACAGATTTCTCAGGAGGCAGGTCAGGTGGTCTGGTATTCCCATCTCTTTAAGAATTTTCCACAGTTTGCTGTCATCCACACAGTCAAAGGCTTTGACGTAGTCAATAAAGCAAATGTTTTTCTGGAACTCTTGCTTTTTTGATGATCCAACGAATGTTGGCAATTTGATCTCTGGTTGCTCTGCCTTTTCTAAATCCAGCTTGAACATCTGGAAGTTCACAGTTCACATACTGTTGAAGCCTGGCTTGGAGAATTTTGAGCATTACTTTGTTAGCATGTGGGATGAGTAAACCTCCTCTGAGTAAACCCTATGAAATGGTCTCCTCCCTGTAATAATGACCAATCAAATTTGTTCCTCCAAAGGAAAGGGGAGACCATATGCAAATTTGTGACTTCTGCCTGGAGAGATAGTTTAAAAGTTCAGGGTGGTAATCCTCTATTGGTGAAGTTAGTCCTCATCTTCTAAGCTTCTTCCTGTCTCCTACTTTTCATTTATATTCTAGAAGGATACAGGGAGATGATATTGGGTAAAGGGCAGGGAGGGGCAGGGAAAGGCATAAAAGTAAACAAAAACTTTTAGACACTTCTGTCTCAAGGGCCATTAAGGAGTCACTAGATCTACCCACCCTTAGAATATGGTCAAGGCCCTAAATCCTATCTCCAAGGAATACGGTCCTTCTGGTTTTTTCCTTAAAAAGAGGAAAGATGGTTTCTGTCAGAGAAAGCCTCCTGTCCACAGGTTTTCTGCAGGTTCTCTAAGCCCTCACCATCTGCCTCAGGCCTGCTTCCCCAGGCATATGCAGTAACCAGTTCATAAAAACCACTGTTTACTCATTCTCTTAGGAATGAAAACAGTGAAAGGATGGAAATGGTCTGAAGACAAGTTTCTTTTCAAATAAACACACTACCATTCATAAAAAAAGATTAATCATCTACAGAATGAGAAACTTCAAACTACCATAATTTCAGGTCTGGATGCAATAAAAACATAGTAAACAGGTCTCTGGGTTTTGGCTGTTTTTTCTTTTTTCCTTTTAAACACACAATATTTGGGGGCATTTCAGCAAATGAAAGCTGGGAATTTCATTTGGGGCACTTTATAAAACAGAATGATTTGCATGTAACTCTGGTAGCTGTTTTTTAGAAGTTGATTTATGTTGTATTTTATTGGTTCACAAGAGATATTGAAAACAGAATGCATTGAGGTGCTCAATTATTTAACAGATCATATTTAACATTTTATATTTTAACATATACCCAGTGCCAACAATTGTTCTCACGAGCTTTCTAAACCATTAAGCTGCACTCCTCTCCTTCTTCCAAATCAAATATAAGTAATTTGTTGTCATAGCAATGCTTCTTCCCACTCCAAAATAGTTCAATACAGGCTTTGTTTCTGCAGACAACTATCTGTCTACCAAAAATTGGTCATTATCTGCCATCTTCTTGACAAATGTCTTATTAAATTTTGCTGCCTGGCTTCTACAGTCATCAGGAGACTGTATTTCTGTGGCACTTTCTAGCACATGTACAGGAAAGGGGCTTATAAAAGCCCTGTGGAATTGCCTGGAAGCATATCACAGCTAAGTCACTGAGTGACAGCCAATCTCCCCAGTCATGATGACATCGATCCTTTGCATTATTACCCAGCTTAACAGTTTATAGAGTGCTGCCACTCACTCTATTGTACTTAAGGCAGTACTGGGTAATGCTTTCTTATATGCTTCTTCAATTCCCTGCATCAAGTGGGCTATTTAACAGGGCATATCAGTAGTAAGCTACACTTGTTCTGACCTTTATCCTCTAAGGCTAAGTTCTGCTCTCTATCCTATTGATGAGGTATATATTAAGCAGTGGAGGGCAATTAAATAAGCTTTGGAATTGCAAATAGATGGGAACATCTGAGACACAGGATATCATTTGGCCAGTTGCTTGTGCAATGGCTCACTGACAGATATTGACTGTTCAGATAAACACACAAGACCATCCCCCCAGAGTCAGCAACAACATTCATGCTAATCTCATATTTGTAGAGCTTGTTAGTTAACAAAGCAGTTTTGCAAAAATGGTCTTACTTCGACTGTACCGCTTGTCTATCCATCCCCCTAACACATGTAAACACTGCTGGATTAGGATATGAGTACCTAAAATCTTATTCCCTGCCTTACAGTTTACCCTTTTAAAATAAGAATGAACAATTGGTATTTTCAAACCCTGACCTTTATTTCATGCAGCCAAAACCACCCTCCCCCACCACCATAACCATTAGGTTAGAATTTCTTTCACATCAAAATAAAAACAAATCAGAAGGGAAAGAATCAAGAGGGTGAGGAGAAGATATTCTTTGACATCAGCCACAGTCTTTAAAAGGAAAAGAAATAGGGTTGAGGAGATGGATTTCCAGGAAATTTCCCTTTTCTTTATACATTCCTGTACTTTTAAGGTTTTTTTTTTTGTTTATCTATGACCATATATTACTTCTATAATCAAAAGATAATGAGAGTGGGTCCTAACTGGCTCACCTGCTCCCCCTTCTTAACAATTCTCTGAGAGGGAAGGAGGCATTAGTGAAGAGGACCAGCTCAGAGTGCTTATTTCCGAAATATAATCAGAACCAGGGGCTGCCCTAACAGAGCCTTAAAATGAGATTTCACAGAACTACACAGGCTCAAGAGCTGAAGCTGAAAAGTTCTATTCCCACCCAAATGTGACCAGATGTAATTTGTCTCTCTGTATGACTTCCAGCTTCATGTGGTCTGATTCTATTTGAGAATCTAATAAAAGGTGTAGTTGTTGCCATCATTTCTGTTGCTTGGTCCTCCTGAGTGCTTGTCTCCCACAGCTTGATTTTCTTTCTGCGGAGTGAGCAGAGGAGCTGATTAATTATTTAGAATCCCTATGCAACTATTATCTCAATTTCTGCACACCTCACCCCGGTCAGGTGGAAAGAGAATGAGCACTACCCACATAATTACATCCACTGAAACTAAAAGGCAGAAAGGTAACTCGATTTGAGCCATATCCCAAAGAAAATGCTAGGCAACAAGAAGCAGAGTGCCTAAGGGTCTGAAACCTATCTGACCAACCAATAGTAATGTCTATACGGCCCAAGAGAAATAAAGCTCTCTTTCCCAACCTCTTGCCCAACCCAAGACTGTATTTCAAAACAGCTTTCAAAACTGTTTTAATGATGACAAAAAGCCTCTGGCTCTTGAGGATATGAGGGTGTTAATTTTGTTTGGCAAAGTCAAATTGCTTCAAGAATTTAATTCTATGCCTGGGAAGGTGCAATTTGGATTTTAAATGTGTTTCTTCCCTGGAACTCAAAATCCAATTTACCCAGCCCCCCTAGAAGGACACTCTTGCTTTCACCAAGTCACCCTTACTAATCTATCTACAGGCGAAGTTGCACCTGTCTTCAACACCTATCTTGAGCATTTCATTAATGGACCTAACAAAGAAAGGGAAAAATTAACTTACTACCCCTAATAACATAGCAGCAAAATACATAAAGTAAAAGTTGATGGAACTAAAAGAACTAGATTGGCCCACCTTTGTGGTGGAAAATTTTAACTATCCCAACAATTGATAAGACTAAGCCAATGAAAAACTGGGTAAGGCTGTCAAACGGGAGCAACATTAATAAGGTTGATCCAGTGGACACTGGCCTCACGCTGGGCCACAGAGCATCAAATTTCAAAGAATCAGACCACACAGACCACATCTTCTCATCACAATGTTTCTAAGTTAGAAATCAACAACAAAATAACTTAGAAAATGTTTAGCAATGTTTAAAAAAATCCTAAACACCCCATGGGTTAAGAAATCACCATGGAAATTATAAACTAACAACAAGTTCCAAGTTCCTTGGAACTAACAACAAACAAAATACTGCATACCAAAGTCTGCGGGATCCAGCTAAAGCAGCACGTGGCTCAAAATTATTAGCCTTCAATACTTTTAGTCAAATAAAGTCTGAAAATAAATGAGTTAATAAGCATCCAACTTGTTAGAAAAAGAACAAGGGATAAAACTGAAAACATTTTAAACTGGTTTACAGAACAATTTTTAACTAGCAGAAATAAGACTCACATACTAGAAAGAGGATTAATAAAGCCCAAATTGCTTCCTAGAAAAGATAACAAAACTTACAAATCTCTGGTGAGGTTGATTTTTTTAAATAAGTAATACTATCAATGAAAAGGGAGCTGCCTTTTTCATATCTGCAGTTTCTATAGTTAAGAGGCTATTAACCATTTTAAACCTCTAAGTATGAGCATTTAGGCAAAATGGTCACATTCTTAGAAAAACAAATTACTAACACTAATTAAAGAAGAAATAGAATACTTGAAAATTTCTACCATCATGAAAGAAATTGAAGCAGTAGTCCAAAATCTTTCCACAGAAGACACCAAAGCCCTGATAGTTTTACGGGCAAGTTCTAGCAAGTACTCAAGAAACAAGTAACTCCCATCTTCTGCAAACTATTCCAGAGTTTAGAAAATGAGGAAGCATTACCCAATTCATTTTATGAATCTAATAATAAATACCAAAACTTTACAGGGACAGTACGAGAAAGGAACCACAGCCAGACTCATTCCTGAACAGTTATAAAAACACCAAATCTAATTCTAGCAAATCATATCCAGGAACAAGAAAGATAATGCATCGTGATCAAGGTCATTTCATTTCAGGAATGCAAAGTTGGTTTAGTATTAGAAAATCAACATGATTTACCACATTGAAAGATTAAAGACCAAAAGTAATATGATCACCTTAACAGATGAAAAAGTCTTTGATAAGAAGCAACATCCATTTATGACTAACAAGAAACAACTTAGCAAATTCAGAATAGATGTGAACTTCTATAGTCCAATAAAAGATATACCAAAAAATTTACAGCTTAACACCCGGTTAACAGACGGTAAAGAAACTGCCTGTAATGCAGGAGACCCAGGTTCAATGCCTGGGTTGGGAAGATCCCCTGGAGAAGGGAATGGCTACCCACTCCAGTATTCTTGCCTGGAGAACCTCATGGACAGAGGAGCCTGGCAGGCTACAGTCCATGGGGCCACAAAGAATCTGACACGCCTGAGTGACTAACACTTTCACTTTTCACTTTCAACACCATACTTAATGGTGAAACACTTCAATGTTTCCATGGTGCTAGAACCTGCCTGCCAATGAAGGTAACCATAAGAGACCTGGGCTCGATCCCTGGGTCGGGAAGATCCCCTGGAGGAGGGCACAGCAACCCACTCCAGTATTCTTGCCAGGGAAATCCCATGGACAGAGGAGCCTGGCAGGCTTCAGTCCTTAGAGTTGCAAAGAGTCTGACACGACTGATAAGATTTAGCACACACGCACACCCAGAAAACACACAAGAATCCTCAGATCAATTAATTATAATTAATTTGAAGCATTTAGCAATGTTGCTAGCTACAAAAATGAACAAAAATCAACTGTATTTCTGGACATCAGTAAATAACAATTACAATGTGTAATTTAAAAAGAAAAAAAAAAAAAAAGACCAGACTTTACAGGAGAGCTGATGAAGACCCTGAGTTTGGTGTCAGACTACCTAGTTTCTAAAACCAGCTCCACCACCAGCTGTGAGACCCTGGCAAGCAATCTAGCTACTTTGTGCCCTACCTTTTAAAACTCTTGTGAGGATTAAAAGAGTTAATAGGCAAAAAGCATTTAGACCAGTGCCTGATTCAAATGCATTCTTTTTAATGGCTGAGTAATACTCCATTGTGTGTATGTACCACAGCTTTCTTATCCATTCGTCTGCTGATGGTTCTAATCAAGTGGATGAAACTAAAGCCTATTATACAGAGTGAAGTAAGCCAGAAAGAAAAACACCAATACAGTATACTAACGCATATATATGGAATTTAGAAAGGTGGTAACGATAACCCTGTATGTGAGATAGCAAAAGAGACACAGATGTATAGAACAGTCTTTTGGATTCTGTGGGAGAGGGCAAGGGTGGGATGACTTGGGAGAATGGCACTGAAACATGTAAATTATCATATGTGAAACGAATCGCCAGTCTAGGTTTGATGCATGATACAGGGTGCTCAGGGCTGGTGCACTGGGATGACCCAGAGGGATGGGATGGGGAGGGAGGTGGGAGGGGGGCTCGGGATGGGGAACACACATACACCCATGGCGGATTCATGTCAATGTATGGCAAAACCACTACAATATTATAAAGTAAAAATAATAATAATAATAATAAATAAAATAAGGCAAAGGACATAAAGAAAAAAAATAGACTGGTACCTGGAACAAAGTAAAAGCTGAATAAATGCTAATTGTTATTATCAGTGTGAAGAAATAGTTAATAGGCCTATTATCAAGAGCCCTGAGCTTCAAATTATTGGACTCTGACATCTCAAGGGTAAAAAAGCCAGGGAGCCACCTGTCATAGGAGCCAATGAAACTCAGCCATGTTGTCCCTTAGGCTTGGCACTGAACTCTCACACCAAACATACAGCTCATTACTCATACACCCTGCTGTCTGCAGTGCAATTAGCGAAAGCACACACCTTTTCTCTGGAGATTTCCCCCCATCTTCCCAACTCTTTTAACTGACAGCTAAAGTCAACAACTTCAAGCTTTCGGTGAGGATAAGATCCAGAATTCTTGACGGTTCTTGACGGTTACTCTTCATCATCAAAAGACAAGGCAAACCTCAGCCCCTTAGGGCAGACGAATGCCAGGAGAGTTTCTGGAGGTATTCAAAGAAAGGCTTTTATTTGTTACAAGGCAAACCTCAGCCCCTTAGGGCAGACGAATGCCAGGAGAGTTTCTGGAGGTATTCAAAGAAAGGCTTTTATTTGCTACTGCCTCCACGTCTTGGGGGAAAGAGGATAGACCGTAACTAATATTTCTTTGAGCACCTACTACGTTCCATGCACTTTTCTCAGGGCTTCACCAATATTAACTCATTTAAATTCTTTCTGTAGTCTAATGAGAGAGATAGAATTCTTAGCACCATTCTATAAAAGAGACAGTGATTAGGTGACTTACTTAAAGCACAGAGCTCAGGAGTGACAGAAATTAGCTTCAAATCCAGATCTGTCTGCAAAGCCCTGCACCAAGCTAGAAGAGAAAGAAATAAAGGGGGGAAGTGGGTACTGTGTGTATGAAGCAATGCATGTCAATTCTCCTTCTGAGACCAGAAGGCACAACTCCAGTGGGGACGCACACGACCATCATGTGGAACAGAAGACTGAAAAATCAGCAAACCAGCAGGGTTTCCAAGTCAGTGTTCATGATGTAACCAGGTAAAATGCTGCTGCCATTTCGTGGCATGACTGAGCATTATTTTTTTTTAATCCACAGAAATACTGCCCCTTTGTGGCCTCATTTCACCCTCTCCTTCTCTGAAAACCAAGATAGTCATGACCGGGACACAGACTCCTATGAGTGTACACAGACCCAGGTGATCATGAATAAGGTAAAATCGGGTGGAAGCTGAAGAACAGGATGTGCATGCCACTTGGGTTTTGATGTCACCTGATTTTTATTTAACTCCTTCTAAACGGCAGCACTGCCAGGCTAACTGACTTCATGGCCCACGAGCGTGAATACCCCCAGCTGCTTTGATCTGGGACTGGTGAGCAAAGACTAACATTTGTGCTGCACTATGTGCCAAGCCCCACTGGCATCATGAACCACCCCACAGGGCTTCCCCTTCCCTGTCCCCAAGTAAATGATTTTGTTCCCCCTAATGGCAGTACCTAACCTGAATGGCAGAAGAGATAACAAGAGCTTGGCTTTGGGGGCAGCCCCTCACAGCTCTTCCTGATGCAAGCTGACTGCTACATGTACCATCCAAGGTTCAAGAATATCATCCACACCCAAACACCCTAACAATAACATAGAAATACTTTTTAAGATCCAAGCTACCCTTCTAACTGCAGGACCACATAGGTTTTATAGGTTATTAACTTTAAGTGTTCTTGAATACAAGATGATTTTTGATGACAAAACAGATAAAGGAAAGGTCAGTTACACAAGACCTAGTTATGGATCAACCTGCTCTTAAACTCTGAAGGGAAATAAAAGTTGCACATACAACCTGCTATTCAGATTGCTTCCCTTCTAAAAACCACCATTACCCCAAACCCTCTTACAAAACAGAACACACATTTTAATCATTCTAACCCAGAGCAATAAAGTATGAGTGCCCCCTATTTAAGTGCCCTGTTACCCTTTCAGGTTTTATTTGATCTTCAGAAATACTTTTAGCACCACAACAAGTCTTGAAATTAAATAACTGCCACTTTAAGAAAGCTGGTTAAATTTTGACCTGGGTAAGAAGCTACCTGAAAAGAAACTATTTCTTTATAAACTCCCGAGGAAAACCAGAAACCCGTGTGTAACTGCCTAAGCATGGTAAAGCCATTTGAGGTTAACTGACCCATCCAGGAAGCTCCTGAAGGCACTATGAGATTCTCCCTACCTTTACACTTCCGATGCATTTTGTCCATCATCCAGTTCCTTGACTTTTCCATTTTGCCAGGAAGTGAGAAATGAACCAAAGTGTCATCAAATGTACGAGTTGGGAGGGATCTTAGATATCACCTGGTCCAACCTTCATTCAAGATGTGGAAAGTGAATCCCAGAGAAGGGAAGTAACCTATCTGACTTTGCAGTGTTGGTGACTGGCAAGTCTCCCAATACAGTCCGCCCCACAGTAGGACAGAATTCTGCTACATGGGACTCTTCTCTTCTGACTAATTCTTTAAATAGGCTTACAGAAAGTTGGCAGACTATTCTTCATCCATAGGAAAAATATAATTGGTAATTTCTTTGTATTCTTGCCTGGAGAATCCCACGGACAAAGAAGCCTGGTGGGCTACGACTGTAGGTGGGCTATGACTGCCCCCATGGGGGCAGAGTTGGACACCACTGAGTGACTAACATACACACGCAATCTCTTTGAATGACAAGCTCTACTAGCCTAACAGTTAACGGCAGCAGCCTTGAAGTCAGCCAAACCTATATGTCTGTACCGGTTTGACCACTTTCTAGCTATGTGGCCTTGGGCATGATACTTAAACCTCTCTGAAGGTTATTGTCTTTATCTGTAAAATGGGAATGCCAATCATAGCATTGATCACACAGGGCATTCAATACATATTAGTTGTGACTATTATTGGGGCTTCCTAGGTGGTATCAGTGGTAAAGAACCCTTCTGCCAATGCAAGAGATGCAAGAGACATGGGTTCTATCCCTGGGTCAGGAAGATCCTCTGGAGAAGGAAATGGCAACCCACTCCAGTATTCTTGCCTGGAGAATCCCATGGACAGGGGAGCCTGGTGGGCTACAGTCCATGGGGTGGCAAAGAGTCAGACACGACTGAAGCAACTTAGCAGGCATGCATGTGACTATTACCACAATCTGGCACAGTGGAAAGCAGAGCTGTTGGCTCTCTAAACCTTGTCTGTGTGGGGAAGGGGCCCAGGGAAGAGCAATCCAGAATCTCTACCTGGAATTACACCCGACTCTTCAGAGAAAGCCCCAGATTTGGAACTGAATTTTGGGCTTGGGAACTGGCAGGGAACAGGGCTAGAAGAAACAGCCTGATGCTGGCACCACTAGGAACTCATTCCCACTGTGCTATTCTCAGGCCTGCACAGAACACCAGGCCACCTCCTTCCTCTAAGGTAAGACACAACAGTTTAACAAAAAAAGGAGTGACTGAGGCAGAAAAGTGATAAACCTACTAAGCTTGGGAAGCCCATTAGAAACAGCAGGAAAAGTGCCCTAATTAGACAGAGGGGTTAGAGTCAGTGGCTGTTTCAGTAAAGGCAAAATTCCCCATCTTTAGGCCTCTCACTGCTGCTATTTAGTCGCTCAGTTGGGTCCAACTCTTTGTGACCCCACAGACTGCAGTCTGCCAGGCTCCTCTGTCCATAGGATTTTCTAGGCAAGAATACTGAAGTGGGTTGCCATTTTCTTCTCCAGGTCTTCCCGACCAAGGGAACAAACCCGGGTCTCCTGCATCGGGTCTCCTGCATCGGCAGGCAGATTCTTTACCACTGAGCCACCTGGGAAGCTCCTTAGGCCTCTTGGGCCTGAGCTATAATTCCAGTGGTAACCAGTGCTGACCCTCCCTAGGCAAGCTTTTAAAAAAGACTAAAATGCAAACACGCTTCCCTCAACTGTAAGGTAGTGAGAGCATAAAGCACAAACAGGAATTCTTGTTAAAGTTTCAACGCAGGCCATTAGGTTCACTTGCCCTTCAGCTGCTCAGCAGAACGTGCACTGAGACCTCAGAGGGAGGCAGCCCGACACTCCAGCCCCGATTTTGCCATCCCCAAGTGGGCTGACCTTGGGCAAGTAGCTTCCTGTGCTGGGCTCCTTTTCCCCACTGCAAAATGAAGGGTTTGAACTAGAGGAACTTCAAAGGCCCTCTGACCTCTAGCATTCTCCTGTTGTAAGTTCTCCACATTAAAATGCAGTAATTAGACTATAAACGAGCCTTGACAATAAGCTCCCTAGGGAGCAGAAACCGTATCTGATGTTTCCTGTGTATCTCACAGTCCTGAGTGATGCACGGCTCAGTCATTGTACAGGACGTGCCGAGGGATACGGATTCCCACGCAGTGCTTAGTGTATCATACGCTTGACATGTGCCAGGTGTTCGCAAGCCTCTCTCCCACCAGACTTTCTGAGTAAGTCAGGTTTTACCATTCCTGGGTTTTTAAAAGCAGTGTTGCACAGGGAAACAAAGCTCCTTGTCACTTCACCTGACAGTAATTGAATACCAAAGCACCAGGCACCCTTATGAGGGGCCCTGCAAGTACAACTATTGCTCTTGAGGAACTCCTGAATTTTACCTCGTAGAGCTTATTAGATCTCCCCAACAGGCGAGCAAGAAGCTGGCAAACAATGGGATGCACGTTTTACAAGCAATGCACCCACAGGCTTTGGGAATACACAATACACGAAATAGGTGTATTAAAATAGTGTTAAATACACACAACACACACAAGCTTCAGAGGACCAGTTTAGGCTCAGAACACATGTAATCCAGTCTTCTCCATTAGTGGTTTCTAATTCTAGTTGCATATTAAAATCACTTGAGGAACCTGAAAAAATGCTCACACCCCCAGTCCAGACAATTAGATAAGAATGGGGTGGGGAAAACAGGTACTGGGATTTTTAAATGTTTCCTTAATGACTGTAGGAGCAGGCACGGGTGAGGATTCCTGGCCTCCACCTTCTCCATCTCCACCTCTAGTCCCAAACTTAGTGACAGGTCCAGCAGGTAACTCGGAGGCCTGCGAAGTCACAGAAATTCCATTTTGCTCACTCACCTGACTATTCTCTGAGCCATTAAGATAAATTTGCCACTGCCAAAACGTTTTTGGCCACCAAAATTTAAACAACGAGGGGCTTTCTTAATCCTCAGTCAGAGAAGGCCATTAGGTAGTCCAGCCTCTGCCCCAATCACTGTATGGAAGGCTTACTTGGCCTGAGATTTCATCCTTTTGGGGGAAGCTTCTCTACTCCTGAAACTGATGTTTAATTAGGCCCTTCTCAAGTGTGCTACTCTTTGCCTCATCTGGATGTTTCCTTACAGCTAAGAGTATTCGCTCCGTCTACAGCTGGGCCCCCCACCAGTCTCTCCCCCAACCCCATCCTCTCTTGCCCCTCTTATAT
>SJXQ01011754.1:19825-34308 GCA_006408695.1 Aepyceros melampus
ACATTAACCTACTATCCTTCCTTTTGCCAGCTTGTCAAAAAAAATATCATGTTGAATTGGTTCACAATGCCTTTCAGGTCTATTATATCCTTCTGCTTCTCTATATGTTCATTCTATTATTTTTTGAGTGTTTGATGTGGAAACCAACTAAAAATCTTAATTTAAAGAATACTTGAATAGATGGTGGAACTACATGTACTCTTGTTCTGTATTTTCCAAGTCAAGTAAAGGTGTTATCATACTTTCATAATTTAAAAAAATTAAAATTAAAAAATAAATATCCATCAATATTTAATCCTAGGATTAGATAAAACCATTGAAAAGAGTTGTCTTTGAATGCTCATGCTCTCAAAAAAATTATTTTTCCTATTTAGACAGTGCTTTCCAGCTACAAGACACATTTGCAATTCTTCTTTTACTTGACTGTCACGTTTACCCTGTGAGGTATGAAGGGCAAAGAGCATCCCTATCTTACAGATAACATACTCTGTGCTTGCTATGCACCAGACATTGATCTAAATACTTTACATGGAGCTATGCACGGAATTCTTATAAGAAAACCACAGATGGTATTATCCCCATTTTACAAAGACAAAAACATACCCAGAGATGTCAATTAACTTACCCAAAGCAACACAACTAGAAAGCAGCAGAGCTGGGATTTGAACCTGGCCAGTCCGACTTCAGAGCCTAGACTCTTAACTACCACACTTTATATAAGAAGATAAGCCCCAGAGAGGCAATCTGACTAGCCAAAACTACTAGGTTCTGCCAACCAGTCAGGGATAAAACCTACAGCCAAGGCCCAGGTCTGGCTAATACTTAATCCAATGCTCTTTCTATTACTCTACATTGTTTACCAAGATGAAATGACTTCCCTGGGCTGGCCAATTATTTTGACCTTTTTCCTCTTTGACCTTTGTCACTTCTACCAGAGTGAGGTTCTGAAATCACTCACCTGCTGTGGAGCCTCACACAACTGTTCACTAGGACAGGATGCAGGTCTCTACTTAGAAATGATGGCCTCAGTTACAGCCCCAACTGAATGGGTCCCCTTGCAAAACCATCAATATCTCGCAGCAGATGACACTGACTTGCCATACAGGCTCACTGAGCACATACCACTCCCTGGACTACCTGCCCAGGGCAAGCAGCAAGCAATGGTGGCACTGCAGCCTGCTTCCTCTGTGGAAGAGAGAAGCAAGGGCAGAAAAACACGCTGGAAAAGTAGCTGCTATAGCGGTCAGGTAGAAAGGTGGCCTGCAGCTGTGAGAGCCTCGCTTTCAAGGCTGTCATAGACAATGATGCTCAAAAAAAATAAAACACAAGATTTCTGTTTTCTACTACTGGGCAAGAACAAAAGTCCAGCTTCTTTTATGCTGGAATGGTAAGGGGTAGAAGGAGGCTATGAATGGTACTAGAGAGGGACAGTGAACCAGTAGATCCACCTCTGCTTCCCTTGAGCTCTGTGACTTTGGGCAAGTCACTTCACCTCTCTGGCTCTCAGTTTACTCATCTGGAAAAACAAGTGGGGAGATGATCTCTCAGGTTCTTTTTTTTTTTTTTTCAGCTCTGATTTGGCATCACTCAGCCATTTCCATCCAGCAAAGTGTTGCTAGAATATTTTCTTCAGTATCTGTAAGTCAACCAAAGAAGAAATGGGCTACACCAAAGGGAAAGAAGAATGCATGCTTGCATGCTTAATCGCTCAGTCATGTCTGACTCTTCTGTGATCCCTTTTAATTGCAGCCCACCAGGCTTCTCTGTCCATGGGATTTTTCAGGCAAGAATACTGGAGTGGGTTGCTATTTCCTTCTCCAAAAGAAGAATTAGATAAAACAAAAACGGCCTTTTGTGGAAGGCTGAAAATTAGGTAATATATAGGCAGTAGACTTAAGCACAGTACCTGAACCAAGATACATGCTCAAACTGTTAGTTTATCATCACTTATATCAAAACCATTATCAAAAAGTATTATCAAAGTATAGTTTATATCAAAAGTATTATCATCACTACTACTCCTAACTTTTAGAGTGTAGAGAGATAACCAAATATTATGATGAGCTCTTTCTCCTAAATTTAACCCCCTTTTGCCCAGAGGTCTGGTGCAGGGGGACCCTAAATGAGCAGTGGCACCAACTGTCCTTAGTGTCTATGGACATTTATAACTGAAGAGTAAGAACCCAATCCCAAGGGAAACTGAAGAAAAAAGAGAAATGGAGGAGCCAGGATTAATCTTCAGTTCACTGCAAACTGGCTGTGGAAAGGGGATTTAAAAAAAAACAGGTGCGGACCACAGTGTACTCTGCAAATTGTTTTTCAGTTCAGACCCGAAGCAGGGAGTAAGAAACTTGGGAAGATGATCCCAGCCTGGATTCCATGTGTGTCCATCTGAGTAAACACAGCCCTAGCTGTGAGGTATGGCCAAACACTGCTCAGCCAGGCAGAGCCTTTGTGACCTCACAAGTTGAATGCAGCCTCAGCCCAAAGGCCACCGCTGACCTCCGAGGCCCAAGACGGCACCCCACCCCATCCCCACCCCAACCAAGAGCCTCACCCAGGGAGGACAGGCACAGGGCTGGGGGTCACTCAGTTCTCTTTGCTCACTAGCCAGAAACCCCACCAGTAAAGAAGGGAAACTGGACTTTAGCTTAGTGCCAGCTTGCAGGGCTATTTTGAGGACAGCTGAATTGCAAACTCCAGGGCGCTCCTGCACAGGGAAGAGAAACCCAAAGGTAAAACCAGCCCCTTTCCTCAGGGGCCTTGAGAGTCCTCCTGTGACTAGGGACCAGGGAAACAGGGAGAAAGGCCCACACGAAGCAGCAGCCTGCAGTCAGTGGTAGCTCAAGGGGCCAAGAGTAAAAGCGTTGACGATAATAAGGTATTTATGCACATGACCCTGAGCAACATTCCTGCAGGGCAGGAAATAAAGTACAGCAACCGGCATGCACACTCTCTCAAGTGCCTGGGACTTAAAAACGGAAACTCTACAAATGCAAAATGACAAGGAACAAGTGTGGGTAAGAAGGGGACCCTTGGGTACAGTCTCCCTTAATTTCTCAGGGTTGTCCTTTGCTTTAGGAATGCCCTCCAAGCCAGTTCCTCCCAAGGAACTAGGATTATTACAGAAAACCTGACCTTACCCCAAGGAACTGCCTATTTACTCACAACGCTTGCAAATAAGCCTGAAGGCCTATCAATGGCCTTGCTGGGGTGGGGCATCCCAACCCCAAGGCTGTGAACCACAAGACCCAGGCCTTGGCCCCAGAGGGCTGGATAATTAAAGGGGACTTCTCTTTAGAGAGGGACTGGCTGCTGAGGTTATAGTTCTGAGAGTAGCTAGTCTTAAAAATGAGAGGGATTCCATACCTGAGAGATACTTGAATTGTCTTATTTGTTTGGTTTTTCATCCATTTGCTGACATGTCAGGCAAGGCACTGGTCTGTTTAACCTGCCTTTCTCCTCTGATAACTTAACTCTGGGAACAAGCAGCAACTGAGAGAGCTGCACTATCCTCAGTCAAAAGAAATTAATGAAGAAGTAAAAACTCAATCCTCGCACCTGTTTCTGCCCACCCCCAAACCGATCCTTTCCTGCTTCTGTCATGTTCTCGGTGGTTTCCTAGGCTACCGATCTCAAGACAGCTGGCACCAGAGAGCCAGTCCATTGATGAAGAGCAGCAATAATTAAGCCCAGAGGTCCCTGGACAGCCAAGCATCCCACCAACGACAGCCATCCTCCAAATGCTTCAGAAAACACTGGGTGATTTACAGTAACTTCTAAATTTCCCACAAAGCTATCCTTAGGCCTTGAACAATCAAGCAACCCTGGCCTGCAGAGATTATGTGGGTGCCAACTTCATAGACCAGTATTTTTGCCTACCACATGAAATGAAGATGCCAGCGAAGTTTCTCTTGGGTGAGATTCTTAGAGCTGCCTTCCTGTATCTAATTTCTGTCATCTTATCCCAGAATCAGGCATCCAAGCTCCCAGCAGCAGCAGCCATAAGGATAACAAAGCTCATTATCATCATCACACATCACACCACAGCAAAAAAAAGTACTGACTGTACTATCTTAAGTGTTTTATTATTCTTGTCTCATTGTTTCTCATTATTGTCTTACAACAGCCCTGCAGGGTAGGTTTAATTACTCCAATTTACAAATGTGGTCACTAGGGGGTCAAAGAGGTTACACAACTTGCCAAGGGCTACACAGCTAGTGGTAGGATCTGAACCCAGGCTTTTACCAACCTAGAGTCAGCTGTGTGTGTGTGTGTGAGCGCGTGTGCTCCGTTGTGTCCAATTCTTTGTGACCCTGTGGACTGTAAGCAGCCATGGGATTTTCCCTCTGTCCATGGGATTTTTCCTGGCAAGAATATTGGAGTGAACTGACATTTCCTCCCCACCTGGGAAGCTTCCCAGCTGGCACTAAAGAACCCTTCTGCCAATGCAGGCGACACAAGAGACATGGGTTCCATCCCTGGGTCAGAAGATCCCCTGGGGTAGAAAATGGCAACCCACTCCAGTATTTCTGCCTGGGAAATCCCATTGACAGAGGAGCCTGGCAGGTTATAGTCCATAGGGTTGCAAAGAGTCAGACATGACTGATTGTGCGCACACAGTCAGCTTTTACTCAGAATGACTTGAACCACTATATAGTAGTTCTATATACTACTGTGCATGCTAAGTCGCTTCAGGCTTAGTCGCCAGGCTCCTCTGTGCATGGGATTCTCCAGGCAAGCATACTGGAGTGGGTTGCCATGCCCTCCTCCTCCAGGGGATCTTCCTGACCCAGGGATCGAACCTGCATTTCTTATGTCTCCTGCATTGGCAGGCGGGTTCTTTACCACCAGCACCACCTGGGAAGCCCCCTATTACTCCTATAGTACTATACAGTACTATTACTACTACAGTTGTCCCTTGCTATCCATGGGGGATTGGTTCCAGGACCCCCCAAGGATACCGAAATCTGCAGATGCTCAAGTCCCTTGTATAAAATGGTGTCGTATTCACATGTAACCTTGCACATATTCTCATATATTTCAAATTGTCTCTAGATTACTTACAACACCTAACATAATATAACCAGTTTCCAGTGCACAATAAATTCAAGTTTTGTGTTTTCAAACTTTCTGAAAATTTTTTCCCTAATATTTTCAGTCTGTAGTTGGTTAAATCTGCAAACTGGAACACACATTTATGGAGGGCTGACTGTACTATGAAAAGCTGCTAACATTTATTACTGACAATGAGCCAGAATTTCTGCCAAATGCTTGATTTAAGTATTTCATTTAATCCTCACAATAGCCCTATTAGGTAGGTAGTGTGATTATCTCCACTTTACAGATGAGTGAAGTTGATAGCAGTTAAGTAACATGCCTACGGTCACACACGATTCATTGTTGTTTGGATGCTCAGTCATGTCTAACTCTTTTGCGTCCCCATGGACTGTAGCCTGCCAGGGTCCTCTGTCCATGGAATTCTCCAGGCAAGAATAGTGGAGTGGGTTGCCATTTCCTTCTAGAGGGGATATTCCCGACCCAGAGACTGAACACGTGTCTCCTGCATTGGCAGGCAAATTCTTTACCACTACCCACCCAAGGTCACATGATGATGGAGCTCAAATACAAACCCAGGAAATATGGTCCAAAAGCTCAGTCCACTCAGCTGAATTTGCATTAGGAAAAGGAGGCATTTCTAATGCCCAGCTTAACTTAGCCAGATTCATTGCTGTGTCCCAGTCCAAACCTACTGGGTCCCAGTGAGAATTTCCAAGGAGGAAATACCAAGGAGGAAACCTGCCTAGCCCTTCTGTGTACGTGCCAGTAGCTCAGATCTGATGCATCTAGGAAAAGAACAAAGCCCTTTCTAGAAGTCTCTCCTAGCCAGTTTCCCTCGTGTCCAGCAGCCTCTCCTAATACTCTACACAGAACATCTAATAAGTGTTTACCCAGGGCTCCCAGAGCCGTAGTTAAAGGCCTTAATGTGCAATCTGGCTCTGCGCCTTGTTTAATCAGCACCTGAATGAAAGTCTCTTTGCTAGCAACAGCCTGAGCACAAAGTCTTTCTGCAAACACAGCTGGTCAACTGGCAAAGGCGACTCAATTCACAGGCAAAAGACACCTAGAGTTTATACCACCACTGATGTGTGCTGGAGACAGGGAGACTGGAGGAACTGAGATGGAATTAGAATGGGCTCATGCTTCCTTTGGGCTTCCCAGGTGGTGCAGTGGTAAAGAACCTGCCTGCAGGTGCAGGAGATGCAAGAGACATGGGTTCAATCCCCAGGTCGGGAAGACCCTCTGGGGAGGAAATGGCAAACCATTCCAGTATTACTGCCCAAGACAGAGGAGCTTAGCAGGCTACAGTCCATAGCGTCACAAAGCATGGGACATGACTGAGCAACTGTCATGCACGTTTCCTTTCTCCTCAGATAATCTCGCCTCTCACTCTCCTACCAACCTAAACACCTGCCCACGGGACTTGGCTTGAACTGAGTCTGCCCGACAGTCCAATCCTAAGGACTGTCTCTTGCCGTCTATTCCATTTCCTCAGAGCCACCAGGCCCACAACCAGACTCATCCTACCCTGCCTGCCTCCCTCTGACATTTGCTCCAGCAGCTACTGTTAAGGGTACGCAGCCTATGGAAAGCTCCCCCCAACCGTCCCCTTCAGGATCTCGGGCTCACAACAGGTCAGTTTGACACACCACACACTGACAGACACGCAAGCCATGCCCTGTTTAGCTGGCAGCTCTTTCTCTGGGAAAGAGCTGAGTAAACAGAGAGGACCGTGCCCAGAAAAGGAGGAGCCCTCCCCAGGCCTTCAGATTTAACTGCTGTATTCAAGAGCACCTTGGAGGGAGACTTACCCTGGGCGTTCAGCAAGTAGGATAGCAAGACACCGATAACCCCAGTTCTCAGGGTCAGGGAGGATGGGAGGTGGAGCAGGAGGGAGGCCAACAACTGAGCAAGGAGCATGGGAAAGGCCACCTGCTCAAAGTCTGAGACACACCCCACCAATTAAAAATCAAGTAAGGCTAACAAGGCCCTTTTAAAAAGTCCTGCCCTCTCCCACCTCTGTTGCATCTGAGCCAGTCACACTGCAGTATGAAGCTCCTACATGAAACTGATTTCTTCCTGATTTCCTTGGAGATAGGACCTCCTCTAGTGAAACAGATGTTTAGATGGAGTTGATCTGGAGCTTTGAGTACTCTGGAAAGAGGCAAACTTGGATGGGGTGAGTTGGGGGGTTGGCAGGGGAAGACTTGGAAGCAGGGGAAAAGAAATAGAGAAGAGGAAGGTAGAAGAAGAGCATCGAAACATTGCTCAGTTCTACCTTCCTGGGGGCAGCAGCCATCCCATGAGCCACTAAAAATCATCTGGTGTGAGGTGGAATGCCTGCTATCTCATTTCCTGCACTTAATGTCTGCTCACTCTCCTCTGTGTTCCATGTGTCTGTCCTTGACCATGTGGGCCCTCCTTGGGACAGCAGAGAGAACACAATGCTCTATCTCACGAGCCCCTTATCAAGAACTTGTGTGCAACTGCAGCTGTCTTATCAACAGGCCAGAAACGACAGAGCATTCCAAGTTTTACGTGGTTTGCCAAGGGAGAAATACAAAAACAATACGTGTCCCTGATAATAACATGCAAATGACTCCAGGTAAGAGTTGTAAAGCTTTCCTGTGAAAGAGGAAGCAACTCTGTGTCTTTACACGTATCGTTTCCTATGCCAAGAAACCCTTTCCTTCTGCAACACCCAGCCACCTCTTAGTCATTCATTCACACATTTATTGAACACCTACTATAAGGTGGGTCCTATGAGAGGCAATGGCAACCCACTCCAGTATTCTTGCTTGGAGAATCTCATGGACTGAGGAGCCTGGTGGGCTGCAGTCCATGGGGTCACAAAGAGTCGGACACGACTGAGTGACTTTACTTACTTACTTACTTATGAGAGGCACTATGATAGAAAATAAGACAAACAAGGACTTCTGCTCTCAAAGAGCTAACATGTCTCCTTAGTGAGTCAAATGTCACCTCCTCCAGTATGCTTTCCTTAATTGCATCAGGAAAAAAGAAAAACCCTCTGGTCCTCTATGTTTTGTTCAAACCTGTTACCATACACATCACGTAATTTAGTTGATCTTTTTTTCCTGCCTGTCTCATCTCAACTGTGGGCAACATGAAGGCAAAGAATGTTTCTTATTTACCTTTGAATCTCCAGCACCTGGCACAATGTTTGACACACAACAGGCACCGGACAAATGTTTGCTGAATACATGCAAGAATGAATACATTTCCATGAGCATTTAAAACTAAAGTCCTGCAAACAGAGAACTAGGATGAATAATTCTGTGTCAGTATTTCATCTTGTTAGTTCCCAAAGATCTCCAACACTGCAAGAATGGCAAAGGAGTGTAGGAGGACTGGACGGTGATTAAAAAGATGTTTGGCTGAAATGCTCCACTGATAAAAGCCACAGGCACCCAACAAGCCACTGGAACGCCAAAGTTACCTTAAAATCCACCTCACAATAACTCGGGGTCTTCAACCTCTAATTTCAACCACCTTATTTAACACCCACATAAATACCGACGTATTACCAGAAGACCAAATGCCCACCCACAGGCCACCAGAATCACACCAATCAGGAAGAGCATCTGAAACAACATCCCACCTCATGCTTTGCTGCTGCTAAGTCGCTTCAGTCGTGTCTGACTCTGTGCGACCCCAGAGATGGCAGCCCACCAGGCTCCCCCGTCCCTGGGATTCTCCAGGCAAGAGTACTGGAGTGGGGTGCCACTGCCTTCTCTGACCTCATACTTTAGCCACTAGATAATGTCTCTCAGCATGGGATCCAATGCTCACCAGCATCAGAATCACTGAGGAGACTGTAATAAATGCAGGTTCCTGTCCTCACCCTATAGGACCTAGACTGACTTAGACTCTGAGTGGAGAGCCAGGCATTTGCCTGAGAACAAGGTTCCAAGGGAATCTTTCACAAAGAAAATTTGAAAAGCACTGCACTCCACTTCAGGTCCAGCCAGTCAGTTACTGGCAGAAGATGCTCTCAATTTAACAAAAGATATGAAAGGTCACAGATGTGTTAGTGAACTCAGTTGGTGGGGGGGGAGTCCTTTCATGATGTATGCCTAATCAAATCATGTTGTGCACTTTAAATATCTTAGAATTTTCTTTGTCGATTATACCTCACAAAGCTGAACACAAAGTTAACAAAAAAAAAAAATATATGAAAGACCAGAAGTTGAGAAGTCTGGCTCTTCTTGCAAAGGGTATTTCAATGAAGCATGACAGTGAACAAGCTATTGAAAAATATCAAAGGGGAGAGATAGAGAGTTACCAGCTTATAACAGTTTTTTTAATGTCTGATATTAAAGGAGGAAAAGAAGAAAGTAGACATTTCCAGATGTCAAACCAAGGGATTTAAGACCAAGATCCAACAGTGCAATTTCCTCAGTGCAATGAAAGTGAGCAGAAACTTGGGGCAGAGAATGGGCTGCAGTTCCTAATAACCAGCTCTTTGTGATGGAAATTCAACAAAAAGGTGTGTGAGCTAGAGGCGAAACCATCTCTCTTTCTGGCTATTTAAAAAAAAAAAAAAACCAGACAAGAGTTTCTCTTAATAGGCACAGGAGACACAGGAACTGTGCCCATGAGACCTCAAGGGAACACAGACAGAACCACCGGAGGGAAAAAGAAAAAAGAAAAGAAAAAAGTCAGTTCTGTCAGCCAGTCAGCCAGCATTATCCAGGCACACTACACATTAAGCAATTAATGTGCACATACAGTATTGTATTAACCTCTGCAGGGTGTTACAGAGGGGAAAAAAATACTACTCCTTTCCTTAAAGAAAAGTATATACGCTAATGGTAAAGAGAATGAACAAACATGTAAAATCAAACAACCCAGTTGAACACTTACCAAACTACCTTGTATACAAAGCCATGGGCTTCCCTGGTGGCTCAGATGGTAAAGAATCTGCCTACAATGCAGGAGACCCGGATTCAATCCCTGAGTCAGGAACATTCCCTGGAGAAGGGAATGGCAACCCACTCCAGTATTCTTGCCTGGAGAATCTCATGGACAAAGGAACCTGGCAGGCTACAGACCATGGAGTTACAAAGAGTAGGACATGACTGAGCAACTAACGCTTCCAATTTTTTCATGCAAAGGCAAATGTTAAAGAGGCTAACAGTCTGAGGAATATTCAGAGTTGGGAAAGGAGGACAAGAGGTATTGGTGGAATGAGTGGAATAACTGTGGAGTCAAGGTCAACTGGAAAGTTTCCCAGAGGAGAATCTTCAGGACCATCTACAGAGGGGAGGAATTCACGACAGATCCTGTGAAGAGTGATGAAGGAGGTACTTCATGGCAAAGGGACAAAAATTCAGGGGGCCTGTGGATCACCCCCTGAGTAGGAGCCTGCTGCATTCTATTACTTAACAGCAAGCTCCAGGCTACATTGTATTAACAGGTGCACAGTGAGAAAAGGCTGAGAAAGAAATCTTTCCTCTCTCTGCTGGGTGTGGGCTGGACCTCTGGTCACAGTATCCAGCTTTAAAGACTATGTATGAGAAGGGTATGCAGGCGTGGGCAAGGATCCAGAGAAAAGCAACAGAACTAATTAGAGGAATGGATTCTAAGAGCTATAAGGTGAAAAGAAGTTGAGGTTTGTCAGTTTCTGAGTCAGAGGAAAAAAATCTATTGGTCATCTGCCAGCTCTGATCAGCTGTACCTGGCGTCTGTTTAAGTGACCACAGAGCTATTCAGAGGATTAAAATGCTTTGTTTCCATGTGGCCCATTTCATGAAGAAGATCAAGATAGGAAAAAGCTAAATAACTTGCTCAGGTTCGCTAGCAGGCGACAAGCAAAACTGGTATCATCATTTTAAATCCCAGGGCTGTCTATGGGTTGTTTAATCCACCAATCCACACCATTTCCCTTATAATGGAAGGGACTCTGTCAAAGACTGTAACAATGAAAGATGGAAAAATTCTCTGCAAATTTCCTTGGGAGAGAATATAAAACAAACTAAAAAGGAATGTCATGCCTCACTGCTGAGGCCCATATAAACATCACCCTGTTGTGTCCCCCTGGACTGATGACACAAGACACAGTCCATCTGATAAGCCAGCAGATAGCTGGATCCCTCATTGCACCCATTACCCACCAACATCAATTGCAACCAGGAGCAGTTATCAGTGCTCCAGACAACAGATGGGGATGAAGAGGTGTGGTTGGTCTGAAAGTCAAGGAGGCAGGGGACAAAAAAGCCTAGTTCTCAAATCTATCAGGTTTTCTCTAAAACAAATCCATCACAGAGCAAATATAACATACCCGTGTACATTCAGTGAGTTCCAAAAGGTGTCACAAAAAGCTCAGGACCATTTGAATATGTGCCATTCTGTGCTTTCGGCAAAGAGTGAAGTAGGAAAGTAAACAGTGAGACTAAACCAGGTTAGCCATATTTGGTGGACATCAGCCTTCTAATATATCATAAAGACAGAAAAATAGCAATGCTAACTCTTCAAAAAGGATGGGGCTCACTTGGTCTTAAAGGCTAAAAACCAGAGGCTTGGTGCTCAGGGGTCAATAGCATCAATTATTATTTGGCAAATGTCCAGCTGAGATCCAGAGTGCCTTATGCACAGAGACACGGAGGGTTAAACGGCATATGCTATGCCCAACTAAGTTCAGGGCCCAACTAGGAGATACTGACACAGACATACACACAACCAACCGGAAGTGGACAATTAGACAAGACATCCAAAATTCAATCTTTGCCTCAAGTTCCTAAGACAGAGACAATCTAACTAGATGCAAAAGATAAAAGGCCGTGAGCTTTTACGGACACAATCAGTCAAACTGTCTGGCATTTTAACCCTTCCGCTAAGAAACTGTAGATTTTAGGACTTAAATAGCTATGAGAATCTCTTCCTGCTAAAGCCCCAATTCCCACTGTTGACAGCTGGGTTCTAAAGCCACCCCTGCCAGTACCTTGCTGGCAGTGTGATTTCCGTTTTGTTGTGTTTTGTAAACAGCATAAACAGTAAATTCATTCCGTGTCACCCATACTTACAAAAATATTACACACAGGGGACCAGCTAGCCACGCCTGAAGAAATACTTCTTGGTGTAATGGGTAAACACCACTAATATTCGGCAAGGGGTTTAACAGTGGTGCGTTAATCCTGGTGCTTGCTGATTCCAAGAACCCTCAAGCATCCCCGGCTTAAGTCAGATGTGAGAAGGTGCTGCTTTAATCCTACAAACCTCTACCAGTCCCAGGTTCCAGGGCCCTTGAGATAACAAACGAGGCCAAAAAGAAACATGACAGCAGGAATATTATTCAAGAACAGAACTCGGACACAAGAAGTACCCTGCCCTGTGCTTCTAAAGCTGGCAGTTGCCCAAGGCAGCATGGCTATGAGGAGGGTCTGTGTATCAAAGGCCTTGGGAGTAAATATTTTACAGCCTGAAAAATGGGAGGTAAGGAGACTAGTCATTCTCCCTCCAGTGCTTCCATTTCCTGGCCAAAAGTAATACTGCCCTTATTATAAACTTACACTGCCTCTGCAGAACAAGGCCTTCTATAAAGCTATAATTGAGTCATCTTATTTATTGAGACACACACATCAGAAATGTCTCTAAGCTCCTGCTTTCAATTCAGCTCATGTCTCCCTTTCCTTATCAGGACCTCTGAACTCCACAGAATTTACTGCCATGATATAGGCTAACTCAGCTAATTCACTTGCCAAAGTATTTCTTTGTACTCAACACTTCCCTTTGGAACACACACAGTCACAGGATAAATTTTAACATCTCTCTGTCCAGGCTCAAGCTTATCTAGCATAACCCTAAAGAAGATAGTGTGTGTGAAAGGGTCTTATAAAAGTTAAGAGCTAGACAGATGTAAAGTATTATTAATACTAACCCCATGGACGGGCTTCCCTTGTAGCTCAGTCGGTAAAGAATTTGCCTGCAGTGCAGGAGACTCGGGTTCGATCCCTGGGTTGGGAAGATCCCCTGGAGAAGGAACTAGCAACCCACTGCAGTATCCTTGCCTGGAAAATCTCATGGACAGAGGAACCTGGTGGACTGCAGTGCATGGGGTTGCAAAGAGTCGGGCACGACTGAGCAACTAACACATGACTAACACACAACCCCATGGTTGTAGCCCCCCAGGCTCCTCTGTCCATGGGATTCTTCCCACAAGAATACTGGAGTTGGTTGCCATGCCCTCCTTCAAGGAATCTTCCTGACCCAGGGATCAAATCTGTATCTCTGGCATTGCAGGCAGATTCTTTACCGTCTGAGCCACCAGGGAAGCCCAAATACTAACCATACTTATTATCATTAGTCATTACTATAGCCAAGTTAGAAAACTGTTTCCATCTGTTAGGCATGGGACAACAGCAAAAGCACAGTGACAGGATCAGTTCACAGTTCCCCAAACATCCATCTCTGCAGCACTCAGCCCCTGAGGGCCAACATCATCCATATGGATCCCTAAGGGTGGCCTTCTCAGGTTTACTTTAGGGGGAAGACACAGGGAGCGAAAGATGAGGATGAGAAGATGAACCATGACCACCTGAAATTGGCAAGGAGACCAAAAGCCATTTCTGGAATAGTTCTGTGTGGCACCCCCGGGCACTGCTTATGGAGGAAAGAAGCACAGCACATAGACTGTCAAGACCTAGAAATTCAACTCTGCCTCGCTTTGCAGCCAGGCAGACTGAGAGCCAGGACAAGTACTTTCCCCAAAGTCACACAACTAATTAATGCCAGAACGAAGCCTCCAGAGTCTTCTAAAAGCCTCTAAAAACCTTTCCACTGAAAACCATGGTGCTGCCAGGTTTGACGTCATCACCCCAGCAGCAGCCCCAATCGGGCTGAATTTAGTTCTTTGTTGACCTTCTAGATATGTGGTTGTCAGAGGCCTCAAGACCCCTTTGTCGAAGAGGCACCCTCTGACCCTCACCACCTGCCATCCAAAAAAAGCACTCCTGTCCCAAGAGCCTCACATAGCAATGGCTGAGATGCGTTGTTTCCTTTCATTAACAAAAAGCCCATTCATTTAAAAAAAAAAAAAGAAAGAGGACAGGCTCAAATTTACACAGAAGGTCTAACTGGGGGAGCCCTTGGGTTTCCTGTGAATGGCATCACTTCCCAAGAAGACCTCTAAAAAAAATGCTACCCACTCCAAGCCTACTGGATGCTTAGAGCCATCCCATCACTAAGAGCTGCTTTATTCTAAATCTGTCTACACCTCCTTACCACATCTGCAAGACTGAAAGGGGTCTGTGGTCATTCACCAGTTTCCAGATTGGGAAACTGAGGCCAAGAACCTGCCATCCAAGGACTTCCTACAACACAGAGCTAGCAAGCATCTGCAGCGTAAGTAAGCAGCACCATGCTGATCAGCATCAGCCTCCCAGAGACTGCTCCTGTCTCTT
>SJXQ01011754.1:37510-69361 GCA_006408695.1 Aepyceros melampus
CTCGCGTTCTGCGCTCGCCCGGCCCGCACGCGTGCACCGCCACCCTCCCGCAAAGCCGACTACGGAATTCGCTCCTCCGCGAAGCCGTTTGGACCGACTCCGCCTCCTGCGCCCCGGTTCTCCAGGGCGCTTCCTTGGACACCGGGCACCCAGTAGCCGCTTAGCCGGCCCTCGCTGAGTTCTTGGGGGAACGGACGAGCCTGTCTAGTGATAAGCCCCTGGGTTTTGGGAGGTCCGCTGGGTGTGACCTACTCTTCGCCTCTCCTCCAGACCTCCCTGAAATAGCAGACTTGGGCAGGGCCAAGACGGCATCTTCTCCACCTTTGTAGCCACAGCCCTACTCTCCACTTCCGTCCTAGACAAGGCTTCTTTTCCTACTTTGCCCGGCCGTTCTCCCTCCTGCTCTGCTCCGAGGTTTCTCTATCTAGCCTCCGGCCACTCCCTCTCCAGGCTCTTCGTCTCCCCTTTCTCCTGCCACGCCTTCAAGCTCTATCGTACTCTAGTTGGAGGAAAAGATGGAGGAAAAGAAGCTTCCCCAGACCTCTTTCCGTCCTCCCACCCTGCGACGGAGCAGCTGTTTCCAACCTGTGCTTGGCCGAGAGTCCTGCCACTTAAACTCCCGCCAGGCTGTGGAGGGGCCCAAGAATTGGACAAGGGCTGCTGGCAGAAACAGGGCCCCCTCTTCCCTGCTGCTTCTACCCATAGACTGGGATTTGCTTTTCTTTGGGCAAGGAAACAGGAAAAAGACCTTTTCAGAATCCACTTTCTTTTGGTTTAATATCTATTGAAGACTCACAAACAGGGAAATAGGCAGAAAAAAAACAGGCACCTTGCCTGGAAAACACTTTGTGGTGCTGGCTGCCAGCCATTTTCCTGCCATCCTTTCCAAGTCTGGTTTTCCCCCACCTGGCCTCAGAGACAGGTAGCTTTGCACAGACAGCATCCACCTTAGGGCCTGATGCTCTTGACGTGCTAATTAATAAAGAACAACAACAAACAAGGATCGATTTAGCACTCGTTCTCCCTCGGTGTTTTGTTAAATCCTCTGCACAGTAACATTAAGGGTAAAAACGAGTTCTGGTGATGACTGTAGCCTGAGACCTCAAGTTCCTGTCTTCAAGGAAGTAAGAAGGAGATGATAGCACTCAGTAAAAGGCTTCATGAATCCTGCAGAAATCTTCCCTCGTAAAGTCAGTGAAGAATCTGCCTGCAAATGCAGGAGACCAGGTTGAATTCCTGGGACAGAAAGATGCCCTGGAGAAGGAAATGGCAACCCACTCCAGTATTCTTGTTGGAGAATCCCAGGACAGTGGAGCATGGCAGGTTACAGTTCTTGGGATCGCAAGAGTTGGACACAATTTAGCAACTAAACCACCAATCCATACCAAACTTCTTTGGGAGTTTGGCCTAGAGGGTCTTGTGTTTGCAAAATGATTGTGTTTAGTGCCAGGCCAGCTTCCTCGCCTGAGGCACAAATTCCTCTTTCAAAGGTAGAATAGCCAAGTGTTTTGACGACTCTGGGATACTAATAATAATAATGCCATTTACTTGCTGTGTCACCTTGGGCAATTTACCTCTCTGTACTTCAGTTTCCCTCTCTCAACCAAACTGTTATCGTTGGTTCGTTCGTTCAGTCGCTCAGTCGCGTCTGACTCTTTGCGACCCCATGAATCGCAGCACGCCAGGCCTCCCTGTCCATCACCAACTCTTGGAGTTCACTCAGACTCACGGCCATTGAGTCCGTGATGCCATCCAGCCATCTCATCCTCGGTCGTCCCCTTCTCCTCCTGCCCCCAATCCCTCCCAGCATCAGGGTCTTTTTCCAATGAGTCAACTCTTCCCATGAGGTGGCCAAAGTACTGGAGCTTCAGCTTTAGCATCATTCCTTCCAAAGAAATCCCAAGGTTGATCTCCTTGCAGTTATCAGTGATCTATTATCTAATTCCTAGGATTATACACATTTACCTGAATTGAATTGTGTAGCCAGTGCATAAAAAGTGCTCAATAAATGCTATCCCTAATCCCCATGTAGTTCATCGATGCGGCCGCCCCCTAGCCCCCTACCCATGCAGACGCACTTTCAGTGCCCTCCCCCACATCTGCGTAAACAATCCTAGCCAGCCTTCAAAGCCCACGTGAAATTGCACTTCCCCCAACCCCCACCACCCAGCTCCCAGAGTGCTCTCTCTCCTCCTGTGAACTTGAACAGCAGTTATTGCCTGCACTACTCATTTTATTCTGAATCACTTACTGCTTTCTATTGTTCTCTCATTGTTAGTTCTGTCTCCCACACTCAGATCTTTGACAGCAGGGATGGCTCTTCATCTTTTCTAAACCCTCCTCAGCACCTAGCAGAGTGGCAAACAGTAGGCACTAGGCAGACACTAGGAGAGTGTTGTCCCCATTATTGTTGTTTTGTCTCTTTTGCCACCCCATGGACTATTGCCCGCCAGGCTCCTCTGTCCATGGGATTTCCCAGCAAGAATACTGGAGCAGGTTGCCATTTCCTCCTCCAAAGGATCTTCCCGACCTAGAGATTGAATCCCCATCACCTTCGTTGGCAGTCAAGATGGATTCTTTACCACTGAGCCACAAAGGAAAGTCTGTTGTCCCCATAGATAAAAGGTAAACAATAACTGAGCTGAAACAGCGGGTCACATTTTGGAAACTCAAAAAGCTTCAAACAAACGTACTGATCATTTCCTTGCTGGGGCACAGCCCATTGGCTTCTTGTCTCTGAACAGTAAGAAAAGCAAACGAACTTGGCTTTTAAAGTAGAACCTTGAAGTGCAGTGGAAAGGAGACCTGGACTTTGGGGAAAGTCATCTTTCTGTGCTTCCATGTACTCAGGTTAAGAGGAAGGGGAGTGGACTAGAATGGCTCTTTTTTTTAGCTTTATTTATTTGGGCTGCTCTGGGTCTTCGTTGCTGCATGCATATTTTCTCTCGTTGCAGTCATCGGGGGCTACTCTTCATTGCAATGCACAATCTCCTCATTGTGGTGGCTTCTCTTGTCATGGAGGACAGGCACTGGGCACACGAGCTTCAGTAGCTGCAGCATTCGGGTTCAGTAATTGTGGCACACAGGCTTTAGTTGCTTCACAGCATGTGGAATCTTCCTGGACCAGGGATCAAAGCCAATGTCCCCTGCATTGGCAGGCTGATTTCCATCCACTGTACCACCAGGGAAGTCCTAGAGTGGTTTCCAACTCACCTCACCACCTTTCATCCAAGTCATGTTTGACTCTTAAGGAAGCAACCTCATCTAACTGGCTTGGTGATTCTAGCCACCTTTCTGCCTGTTGAGACAGTACCCTAAATTCTTTTGTCCAAAGTATTTTCCCAGCTATGAACTCAGCTGACCTGCTATGTAATACAGAGTCAAATTATTATCTCTGTCATACCACCAACTAGCAGCTCAGAAAGGTGTGGTGACTTGCCTAAGATCACACAAGTTCATGGCAAAGTGAGGGCTAGCATTTTCGGTTCAACAGCACAGGCCAGTGCAAGCTTGCTCATTGGCTTGACCTTTTCTCCTCTTGCACTTCATATTCTTTGCATCCACTCCTGTCCTACTCACGATGTAACCTGAAAGTGAAATGCATGCATGACTGCCCACCAGCAAAAAACAATACACAATCCCAATATTATACAAGTGTTATCAGTAAAAATAAATGGCATGTGTATGCAGGAGAATGAAGAGAGAAGCCTTTGTATTGATCTGACTATCTGCTTACTGCTTCTTCCCGCCTCCACCCCCTGCCGCATTCATTCAACACTAGCATTCATTCCACAAATATTTACTGGAACTCTTATTACAGTATTACCTATTGTATGGGAAAATCCTAGACTTGTGGGCAAGCTCTGCCTTCAAGGAGCTTAAAATCTAGCTAGGGAGACATGCCAAACAAATGGAAGGTTAGATAACAATTAAGGAGGGAGGTATAAAGACAAACCAGCAGGTAAGATGGCTCAGACTGTAAAGCGTCTGTCTACAATGCAGGAGACCTGGGTTCGATCCCTGGGTCAGGAAGTTCCCTGGAGAAGGAAAAGGCAACCCACTCCAGTACTCTTGCCTAAAAATCCCATGGACGGAGGAGCCTGATGTCCATGGGGTCTCAAAGAGTCAGACACGACTGAGTGACTTCACTTTCACAAGCAGTTAAGAGCTGCTGCCACCAGAGAAAAATCTTGCATATGTCAAGTGAGTTGCACAGTCAATGAGTTCAGTAGTTAACACCAGGCAGAACTCATCTGTGGGGAAAAAAGTCAGCATGGTAGTGAAGGGGAACAGAATCTGTCACCCCAAAATATGCCTTGTTGGCATAAACATTATTTTAGGCCAATTATTTTTAAGAAACAGTACACATAGGAGAACTTGTGCTTTTGTAAGAGATATTTACATTTGTAAGGGAAACCGCCATTTGTAGGGGTGCCTCCTTCTCTGTACAAGGAAGAGAAAGATGACTCCAAATCTCTAGCAACTCTTATCAGTGGAGAAGTGTGTGCATGCTTAGTCACTCAGTCACGTTCTATTCTTTGTGACCCTTTGGACCGTAGCCCACTAGGTTACTCTGTCCATGGGATTTTTCAGGCAAGAATAGTGGAGTGGGTTATCATTTCCTCCTCCAGGGGATCTTCCCCATCCAGGAATCAAACCCGCATCTCCTGTGTCTCTTGCATTGCAGGCAGATTCTTTACCTGCTAAGCCATTGGAGCGGAGAAGGCAGTGGCACCCCACTCCAGTACTCTTGCCTGGAAAATCCCATGGATGGAGGAGCCTGGTGGGCTGCAGTCCATGGGGTTGTGAAGAGTCAGACACGACTGAGCGACTTCACTTTCACTTTTCACTTTCATGCTTTGGAGAAGGAAATGGCAACCCACTCCAGTGTTCTTGCCCGGAGAATCCCAGTGACGGAGAAGCCTGGTGGGCTGCCATCTATGGGGTCGCACAGAGTCAGACACGACTGAAGTGACTTAGCAGCAGCAGCAAGCCATTGGAGAAGCCCCATCAATGGAGAAGGCTACAAGTTAAATCTGCAGAACAATCTGATCCTTGTTTACTGTGGTTTTCCTAGTCATCTTGAATAACTGGCTCCCTCCAACCTCAATATCATTTGTCTTTATAAGATGATAGTTAAAGTGGTAACTTATCCCATTTCAGGGAGTTACTCAGTTTTCTGGGATCTCTCCCATTTACTGCATACAAGACCAAGCTTCCCCAAAACTGAGTTTCCATGCTGAGTTTATGATTACCTCTCTATCCAAAACTTTATTCCCTTTCTTGTCCTGCCCCCGTTCCCCTCAGGGTTGAGGAGTATCAAAGAAATGGGACTGAAACTGAGCGGGACCCTGTAGGGCCCTCCCCAGCGCAAAAGCCCGTCTGCATGCTCCTGTCTTACTTGCAGAAAAAGTAAGTCTTTCTTTAGCCTCCTAGGTGTTCCCTGAGTTCCAAAGAGCAGACTCGAGTAGTTACTAACAAGTTCCTGTGCCTAGCACACAGAGGCGAAACAAACTGCAATGTCAGCATTTGGAGAAGAGAAAGGTTTATTGCAGGGCCAAGCAAGGAGAAGAGGTGGCTAATGCTCCAAAACACCCCAACTCCCTGATAATTTTTGGAGAGAAGTTTTAGAGGCAAAATTTGGGGTGAGGGCTGTGGGGTTTGTGGCTTACTTCTGATTGGTTGGTGGTGTGGTAACAGAGTGCTGCTCCAGGAATCTTGTACTCAACCTGAAGTTACCATCCTCCACAGGTTGAGGCCTTAGTTCCCACAGAAGAGTTCAAAAAATTCACAGATATTGTTACATGTGGACTTTGAGGAGGAACCCGGACCTGCCCTATTCTTTATTGACAGCTCCTCCTTTGTTTGTTCATTCTCTTGCTTCCCTGATTAGCAACTGTTTCAACCTGCCCTTTAAAGATCCCCTGGAGAAGGAAATGGCAATCCACTCCAGTACTATTGCCTGGAAAATCCCATGGACAGAGGAGCCTGGTAGGCTACAGTCCATGGAGTCGCAGAGTGGGACACGACTGAGCGACTTCACTTCTTCTTCTTGGCATTCAGGGAAGTTCTAGAGGCTGAAGCCTTTTTCCAACAAACAAGCGAGGTGAAATGGAAATAATTTATACTCAGGAGGGCCTTAAAGTTTCAATGAGGAAATGCAGAAGCAAAGAGAAACGAGTTAAACAAGAAAAGTAATGACAGTATTGTAATGTTGCTCAGTTATGTTCAACTCTTTGCAACCCCATGGACTATAGCTCACCAGTCTCCTCTGTCCAGGAATTTTCCAGGCAAGAATACTGGAGTGGGTTGCCATTTCCTCCTCCAGAGGATCTTCCCAGCCCAGGGATCAAACCCGTATCTCCAGCATCTCCTGCAGTGGCAGGTGGGTTCTTTACCGCTGTACCACCTGGGAAGCCCGTAATGACAATAGTTCAGCAATAAAACAAAGTTCTAGTTTCTCCTCAAGGGATATACATAACAATCAGACATATCCTGAGTTTTCTGCAGGAACTTAGACACATACCCCTTCCCAGGTGAAGGGTGGTGACTACTTGCTGAACACAAGCATGTAGACCTCAGATTGGATGACTAAGATGCCAGAAACATCAATCTCTTATCTCACCACCAGCCACTCAGAAGAAAGTCATGCACCCTGCAGCCGTCCCCTAAAATGTTGCCTTTGAGGCAATCCTTCCCTTAAAAGCCCTTCCCTGGAAGCCTTAGGGAAGTTCAGGTCTTTTGAGCATGAGCCGCCCATACTCCTTTCTTGTCATCTGCAGTAAAAGCTGTTCTGGCCTTCACCACAACCTGGTGTCACTAAATTGGCTTTACTGTGTGGCGGGTGAGCAGACCCAAAGTTTGGCCCACAAACATATATAGGAGGTATACATATTATTAAACATCCAGGAGTTGGTGATAGACAGGTTGGCCTGGTGTGCTGCAGTCCATGGGGTCACAAAGAGTTGGACACAACTGAGCAACTGAACTGAACTGAAACATCTGTTTGTTTTTCTCCTGTTAATCTGTCTTTTATCACAGGGGAGTCTCAGTGGAGAACCTAGAAGGGTAGAGGGAACATTGTTTTTCCTTTCCTACAGCAGTTACTCTTGGGAGTCACTAACAGGAAAGGTGAAAGAAGTCTTCCAGAGTGCAGGCAGTGTTTGTATCTTGATCCGGGTGCTGCTACATGGGTGCACACATATGTGAACATTTATAGACCTTCACACTTGCGAGTTTTGCACTTTACCACATGCAACTATACCTCAATTTTTAAAAACGTTCAGAGAAAAGAGAAAACCCTAGGGCAGGAATTGCCAGGAACTTCTTCATGGAGAAAGTGGTAGTGTTTAACTGGAGATGTGAATGAATCTAGGCCAGTGCTTGTCAGCTCTGGCTAAAACTGAGCAGGTACAGAGGCCTTTCTGTGTCCCCTGTTTCTTGTTTGCAGGAATAAGGTTTCAGCCTCCTAAACCTTCATGTTTACCAACGGGCAGATTCAAATATTTGCTAATCAGGGAAAGGAGGGAATGCAGAAATGAAAGAGGAGCAATCAAGAAACTGCAGGGTTGGGTCCTGGTTCCTCCCCAAGGGAAACACACAACAATATCTTTGAGCTCTTCTGCAGGATCTAAGGCCCCCACCCAGGTGGAGGATGGTAACTTGAGGCTGAGCACAAGATTTCCTGGAGCAGTGCTCTGTTACCTCACCACCAACCAGTGAGAAGAAAGTAATTTACTCTGCAGCCATCATCCCAAATTTGCCTATAAAAAACTTCTCCCCCAAAACTACTGAGGAGTTTGGCTCTTTTTTATTTTTTAAAACATGAGCCACCCATTATCCTTGCTAGGCCCTGCAATAAATTTTTCTCTGCTCCAAACCCCAATGTTTCATTTTGTTTGGCCTCACTGTGTGTTGGGCACATGAACTTGAGTTCAGTAATGGCTATACTTTAGAATCAACTGAGTAGTTTTCTAAACATACTGACTCTTGGGGCCCACCCCAGACCAACACAATCAGAAGCTCTGGAAGTAGGTCCTTAGTATGGGTTAGTTTTTTTTATTTCTTTTCAAATCAGGGTTCAGACTACTATGGGACTGGTCACTATAGCAAGAGTATCTAAAGCTGATCAAACACCAGTGAATGGTATGTTGTTGTTGTTGTTTAGTAACTAAGTCATGTCTGACTCTTTCTGACCCTATGAACTGTAGGCTGCCAGGCTCCTCTGTCCATGGGATTTTCCAGGCAAGAATACTGGAGTGGGTTGCCATTTCCTCCTGTAGCAAATGGTATACAGTATCTCATGGACATGAGTTTGAGCAACTTCAGGAGACAGTGAAGGGCAGGGAACCCTGGTGTGCTGCAGTCCATGGGGTCACAAAGAGTCTGACACAATTAGTGCCTGAACAACAACAACAATCTCATTTAAGCCTCCTAATAGACAACCCTGAGAGACAGGTACTCTTGTTATGATCCTCATCTTACAGATGAGAAAATAGAGGCTCAGGTCATACTGCCTATAAGTGTCAAAGCTGCATTTCACCCTAGATCTGTTCACCCTAAAGCCTGAACCGATATACACTATTGCTTGGCGGCAGTCATGTCATGGGAAAGCATAGGCAGATGCTCTTGATAGATGAGCTGGCTGTACATGAAGACATGGCTTTTTAAATGTTCTCTTTTTTTATTGAGAGTGAACTTACATATATTAATATGCACTATTAGTCTTAAGCACCATGAGTTGTATACACCCCCGTAATCACTAGTCAGATCCTGATATGCTGACTCCCAGTCAATCCCCACCCCAAGAGGCAACCATTGTTCTGATTTCTATCATCATAGATTAGTTTGGCTTAAACTTGAATGCCATTTAAGTAGAATCATAAACATGTGCTTTATTGCATCTAGATTATTTTGCTTACCCTTCTGTCTGTGAGGTTCATCAGATCACTTCTTATGTCAGGAAATAAGTACTAAGGGTATAGGAGATGTTAAACCAATCACACTTGGGACCCACCAGGGCTCAGGGCTTTCATTGTCAAGCTGGGAACAGATGGAAGTCAGAAGCCCTTCTCCATTTCTGTCACTATAGTTCCCAGCCATGTTCCCATTGCTAATATTGACAGTGGGGCCCCCGTGTTGTATTTCTACCGAACTGTTCAAGACATATTAACCTCATACAATCTGGGAAGCAGCAGAAGCCAGCTTTCTGGTGTCAGAGGTATGTGCTGCAATGAAATTGGCCTCTGGACTCCAGGAGCCCCAGGAAGAATTCTGGTCCTTCCAGTTTTGGAAAGATCTCAAAGCACATAAATTAACATTTGATGGGAGGTGGGGAGGGCATTCTGATGCAACCTCATGTTAGGAAAGTTCAATAAAATCCTTGTACTCCCTTCTATTCCCTGTCAGAACGGAGCCCAGAATACCCATGGCTGATCCTCAGATAACAAAATTGGACTCAACTACTCTCCCTTTCCTTCCTTCATCCTTCCATCCCCAAGCTAATGCCAGCCTCTTGTGTTCAGGTACTTAATTTTTGTAGGCAATTCCAAATTTCCAGATTTTCTAAGTATATGCTAGCTCGTCTTCTCATGGTAGAAATGATACAGCTATTTTGAATGGGTTTAGTCACATGGACACAGCTTTATTCTCCATTCAGGGTCTCCAGCATGCGGCAATAATAACTCCAACCTTCACAATGTACAGAGCTCTTTCATCAGGACTGTGAGAGGCAGAGCATCACAATCCTTTCGTTCTGTTTCCTGGCATTATTTTAAGGGTTTCCTTTCTTTAACCTTGAACTTTGATCTTTGGACTTTATTTCTAAGTCTCCTGGAGTCTCCAGACATCAAACTAACTTTTTCATACGGTTCCTGAGTATCTGATAGATCTTTTTGTTTGTTTGCTTTGTTGTTTGGCTCACTAACTTCTCTCCTACTTTGATACATCTAGCAGCAATTTTCACTTGCTCTCCACTGGATCACTTGATAAGAAACTTGACTGACTAGTTGAGAAAAACACTATGTTCAGAGACAAAAGCAATCCAGGTTCTAGCCTTGGGTCCTTGACTTGTTACCTAACCAACCTCACCCTTTGATTTCCTTATATTTGACAGAAAGGTATAAATTCCACGCTCTCTTTGTTTCACAAGTATATGTTCAGGACAAATAAGAATATACAACTGAAGGGACTGGCAATCCAGTACCTAAGACTCTGTGCTTCCACTGCAGGGACACAGGTTCAATTCATGGTTGGGGAACCAAGATCCCACATGACACAAGGAACAGCCTAAAAATAATAATAGTAATCAATTTTTTAAATAAATGTAAAAAAGAATATATACCCAAGTGTCTCTGCAATCTCACTGTCTATAAATTCAAAAGATTATTACCATCATTAAATCTTAAATAATGGGAAAATCATGTTTTCACAAGGGAAGCCACTTAGAAGTACATATATCAGGTACACACCAAGGAAAGAAATAAAAACTTCAGGGACAAAACACATGAAAAATGTCTTTGCTTTGGGGTAAACTAACTGAACAGAATTGACATTATTAAACCTTTTATTTATCTCTAGACAGCCCAAGCCAAGTTGAAGAAAAAGTTCAAATTAACAAATCACTCCTAAAGCTTCCAAATTTAAACTTTCCCTTAATTCCATTAATCAGCTATCAGTGGAGAAATGTTTTCTTGGTTTGTAGTCCTAAGTTACCACTTACTTTGTCATGAGAAATTCAATTTGGCATTATTTGGCTATTTAAATCACAAAGCAGTCAGGTGGTTGTCTTTTTTCCAGGGGTTCCAAGAACGGTCTGTGGTTAAATGTCACAGGCTCAGACAGAGCCAAAAACTTGCTGTAGCATACTGGGCAGAACAGGGAACTCTTTAGGACTTGGGCTGCTCGATATGCCCTTGAAACAATCTGGGAAAGCCTGACTGGGCGAAATGTCATATAGTTGAAAGCACAAGAGAGAAGCGGCAGCCAGGACACCTGGGTTGAATCTAATTCACTTGGGCTAGTCGCTCCCTTTCTTAGAGGCTCTGCTTTCTTTCTTGGAATCCAAAAGGATTTCAGTCACTGACCTCTAAATTCCCTCCTAGCTTTAAAAGATCTTGAAAATAATCAGGAATATTGGTGTGAAAAAACAGGCCTTACAAATGTGGGCTGCAGTTTGGAATCCTGCCTGCCTAGCTCATTTGTCTCTTTCTGTACCATGATGCAGACTTCCCAGGTGGCACTAGTGATAGAGAACCCACCTGCCAATGCAGGAGACACAAGAGACACAGGTTCGATACCTGGGTCAGGAAGATTCCATGGTATTGAAAACAGTCAGACATTACTGAAGCGACTTAGCACACACACACTCATACCATGATGCAGTAATGAGAAATTGCTCCAATGAATAGAGATATAAGCTGATTCTTTTCAGGCTAAACTAGTCCAAGTGCATGAAGGATGGTACACCCAGCATTTTCCTGATTTCTACTGGTTGCATTTCCTCACACCATTTATTATCATTCTTTCTAGTAAACATGTATTGAGGGCCACTCTGTGTGAAGTTGTATGTCCAAACAAGCATTGTATAGCTAAAATTTCACAGACAACGTGTATTTCAGGTATTAGAATACATAAACACACCTCCATTATTTTGTGGAAGTCGACTGTGTGTGCTCAGTCACTCAGTCATGTCCGACTCTTTGCGACCCCAAGAACTGCAGCCTGCCAAGCTCCTCTACCTATAGGATTCTCCAGGCAAGAATACTGGAGTGGGTTGCCATTTCCTTCTCCCGGCTATCTTCCCGAAGCAGGGATCAAACACGCATCTCCTGTGTCTCCTGCATTGCAAGAGGATTCTTTACCACTGAGCCACTGGAGAAGCCCTTAGAAGTCAACTAGTGCAAGAAATATTTAAGTCCCTGATGCTGAAATTAACATAAAATAAGTATAGACTTTATTTCATGAATCAGTATTTGAATAATCAAGTAAACAAACAAATCAGACCTGAAATCTGAGAGATATAGGCCAGTGATGAGCTTTTGCAACTCCAGGCAAATGACTTAACCTCTCAGAGCCTTTTTCTTCATATGTGTTAATGCTATTCGAAGTATCCACCTTGCAGGGTGGTTGTGAGGATCAATGATGTAATATGTATGGAAAGTAGCTAGCACCCTGTCTGGCAAGTAAGCCACTCAATAACTATTTGCTTTAGGGATTTTTCCCCCTTTTCAATTCCGGATATTCGTGTTTTAATCCTAAAGCAGAAATCAAATCTATCCCAAGTGGGTCAAGTGAGCCAATTTTCTGTGGACTAGAATACCCTTTTACTTCTGTAGCCTCAGGTGAAACTGACATCCTGTCCCACCACAACATTGCAGGAGTGTTATTAGAAACCACATACTTTCCTGCAGGGAGGAAGAAGAAAGGAAAGAAAGAAAACCAAGCATCTGGTACATGTGCAATTGATTTGGAGATGTGGGCAAGCTGGCATTGTGTAGTTGCTCTTTTCCTGAAGTGCAGCACTGTCAGAAATCAATATGCTAAAAGCAGTTTTGGAAAGCTAGCTCGAGAATCCCTGGGGGATTCTGAGAGCTGTTGCTGCATCCATCCTAGCTCTGTGGAAGTCCCCTACCCTCACCTGGTACTCTGTTTGTAAGATAACCAGTCAGGTCACTCTTTCCTCCCTCCCTGTTACAGAGAAGATAAAGCTATTCCGTCCCTTGTGGACAGACCCAAGAGCTTTGAATCATTGTTCTAACAGTAGAGTCAGATTGAGAATAGAAGATTGATTTCATTTGACCTGAAATTATTAAGGGATACTGATAATAACACCCCCTCTTGAAGCAGGTTAAACAGTGTCCAGGGCCAGGTGAATTTGCATCTCTTCTGAGAATTCTTGAGGGGAAATGTGGCAGGAGCAATCAACTTGCAAATTTACACTTAGATCTCAATCTACATCTGAGAATTAAAACGTTATTGGTGATAATAAAAATAATAACAGCTTTCACTTATTGAGCAGTTATGTGCTAAATTATCTCAACCCTGTGGGGAAACCAAGGCTCTGCAAGAGAGAGGATAAGTAATTGGCTTAAGGTTCCACTGGTAATAAGGTGGAAATAAGAAGGGCAAATTTCCAAAGCAGGTCTGTCTAAATGCGGATCCTGACCAGCTACACTCCACACCACCCTGCCTCTTGCCCAGAGTTTTATAGGACTCGTGGCTCATTCCTGCAAAATGACCGTCTATGTTTGGAGGATTCATTTGTGGACAAGAGCACAATCTCTACTGTTTGGAACTGGGACGTTTAGAAGCAAATGAGCCACATAGGGTTTGAGCCCAGGACCTCAGCCTCATGATCACAATACTTTAATCTTCTGAGCACTTGGTTCTACCTCCTATCATTAAAGATGGGTAAGCTTTGCACTTGCTGCTTAAATCACGATGTGATTTAGCTGTTTCAAGGACTCATTTGGCATAGCTGGCATCTGCTTTCAAAACACTTGGGGATTGAATATCTTCAGAGCAATTCCTTCTTGGATAGGGTTCTCCGGATATTGATGGGTTTGTTTCTAAGGAAACAGAGACAGAAAGAACAAAGGAATAAGAGACAGGAGTCCCCACTTTGCCCTTGGATTGGCCCTAGCATGCTAATAGTTCATCTACACCAGGGGTTCCAAAAATGAATGTTTTATAATCAGATTTTTAGTTTATCTCCATGCATCCCAGCCTCTTTCCAGAGCTTCCTCCACTTGGCGCTACCTTTTGTGGCAGAACCTTAACTTCAGGGCCACCCTGCTCCTTCCCTCCATCTCTTTGCTTCATCAACCCTCCACCTATTCTTTCATCCAGATTTTATCTCCAGATGCGCTCCTTCTCCTGTAAGGGATACTCAGCAGGACATGCACATGACCCGTACAACTCATGATATACTATTAGTCCACAGCACAATTATGGATTCCATTCCTTTCCACATTTGACATTTCCTTTATTCTTGCTTAGAAACTTGCAGGAACCATATGTAGAGCAAGGTACAATTCATCATTAAGGCAGGTGAATAATAAGATCCAGTGACTGCATAAGCCTCAGCTGGAAGCTTTCTGTTTTCCCCTTTGGAATGGGACATCTCTGACCTGGCATTTCCTGGTTCTTCAGAGGTGTGTAGAGCATAATGTTATGTGTTTTTAACGCTTTTATATTTATTTTTGGCTGTGCTGGGTCTTTGTTGCTGCGCTCAGGTTTTCTAGCTTCAGGAAGCAGGGGCTACTCTCTAGTTGTGGTGGGCAGGCTTCTCGTTGCAGTAGCTTCTCTTGTTACAGAGCACGGGCTTTAGGGCACGCAGATTTCAGTAGTTGCAGCTCCCAGGCTCTAGGGCACGAGCTCAACAGCTGTGGCACATGGGCTTAGTGGCTCCACGGCACGTGGGATCTTCCGGGATCAGGGATGGAACCTGTGTCTCTCCATTGCCAGGAGGATTCTTTATCACTGAGTCACCAGGGAAGCTCAAATGTTATATGAACTTACTCATGTGAGTGAAGAGTGAAGGGATCCACTAAAGAAAAATCTAACTGGACTTAAAAATGCAAATACAGTACAGCGTGGTGCCTCCAGTTAATTATAGTTAGTTAATACACAGTACCTGTATTGTGTACTTGAACATTTGCTAAAAGGGTAAATCGTATGTTGCATTATCTTCCCCAAAATAAATAAATCAAGAAGGTAGAAGGAAGCTTTTGGAAGTGATGGATATGTGTATGGCATTGACTGTGGTGATGATTTCACAAGTGTATACATATCTCCAAAGCCACGAAGTTACACACATTAAATAGGTACAGTTTTTTTGTATGTCAATCAAAGCACAATACAGTTGCTTTAAAAAAAAAAAGCGAACGTAACTGGGGAGAGGGTACCGGGGCTTTCTCTGTATCATTTCTTACAACTGCATGCAAATCTACAATTATCTCAAAATAAAGTGTAATTTTAAAAAAAGCAAATAAAAGAAGCTCTTCATAAGATTTAGTTAGGAGTTCCTAAGAGAAAGAGACCCATGGACAATTGGATCCAAAGACTTCTGTTTCCTTCAAAGGTCAAAGGAGCTCCAATTCTTGGTGCAGAAACCATGACCTTAATAACATTCAATTGATTAAAAGTGAAAGAATCAAAACAAAACCAAAAAATACAGAGAGAAGAATGAGATTATTTCTCATGATGTTTATTCTCTTTTTTGACCTTCAGTGTGATGTTTTCTCACTGCAATAACTGAAGCAGCCACATCATATGATTAGGATGGTCAGGTCAACCCGGAACAGGAGAGATCTCCCCAAATGGTGATTCTTTTAAAAGGCGGGGGGCAGATTTATCAGTCTTCTAGGGCCATTTGTATCCTCTCCCAGCCTTGTTGGCCTCTCTCTCTCTTTTTCCATCCCATCACATCACCCAAAAATTGGATTTCGTCCTATTTACTATAGAAGACAGGACAGCTTGCCTGGAAAGAACACATCCCTGGAGAGATTAGGCTCTGACTAATTCTCATTTCTAGCATCTAAAGGCAGAGGATTAGATTAAAAAATAAATAACATAATACTGTGCTCCAACTGCACTGTACTCAAGCTCCCTAATATATGGCATTTTTAATGGCGACTGGCCAAGGTGGATCTTAGAAACGGATGGTCAGTGCTATATTGGTCAAAAGGCCCTACGCACCTAGGAAGAGGACAAGAGAAATAACTTAGATTTAAAGCAGAAAAATGACTTCTGGTTTTTCTTCCTGTTCTGATGTAAACATTCAAAGTCATACACTTCACATTAAAGTCTGTACAAGTTGCGTGGATGGAAGGAGGCAGAAATACTATTTTGTTTTAGCCAGCACCTGAGGCTAAAGTTTCTGGTAACTACCATTAAGCAGGACAAGCCTGGGTTTTCATTTCCTGTTCCTCCTGATGCCCCTCCAAGGTCTTTCACTGCTCCTCCCGTCTTTTTTTTTTTTTTTTAAAAACAAATATTTATTTTTATTTTATTTTATTGGCTGCACTGGGTTTTAGTTGTGGCACACAGGATCCTCGATCTTTGTTGCAGCATGCAGGATCTAGTTTCCCAACCAGGGATGGAACCCAGACCCCCTGCAGTGGGAGCAGAGTCTTAGTCACTGAACCACCGGGGAAGTCCCACTCCCTTCTTTTATCTTCTGTCTCTTCCTAACCCTATCTCCTTCTGTTGTTCCTTATCCCCTGGCCCAGAAAATCACGCTTTCTTTCAAAAGTGTTAGTTGCTCAGTCATGTCCAACTCTTTGTGACCCCATAGACTGCAGCCCACCAGGCTCGTCTGTCCATGAAATTTTCCAGGCACGGATACTGGAGTAGATTGCCATTTCCTTCTCCAGGAAATGTTCCCAACCCAGAGATCGAACTCAGGACTCCTGCATTGCAGACAGATTCTTTACCGACTGAGCTATAAGGGAAGCCCTAAAGGAATTGTCACCCTGCTTATTTAACTTATATGCAGGTACATCATGAGAAACGCTGGATTGGAAGAAACACAAGCTGGAATCAAGATTGCCAGGAGAAATATCAATAACCTCAGATATGCAGATGACACCACCCTTATGGCAGAAAGTGAAGAGGAACTAAAAAGCCTCTTGTTGAAAGTGAAAGAGGAGAGTGAAAAAGTTGGCTTAAAGCTCAATTCAGAAAACGAAGACCATGGCATCTGGTCCCATCACTTCATGGGAAATAGATGGGGAAACAGTAGAAACAGTGTCAGACTTTATTTTTTTAGGCTCCAAAATTACTGCAGATGGTGACTGCAGCCATGAAATTAAAAGACGCTTACTCCTTGGAAGAAAAGTTATGACCAACCTAGATAGCACATTCAAAAGCAGAGACATTACTTTGCCGACTAAGGTCCGTCTAGTCAAGGCTATGGTTTTTCCTGTGGTCATGTATGGATGTGAGAGTTGGACTGTGAAGAAGGCTAAGCACCGAAGAATTGATGCTTTTGAACTGTGGTGTTGGAGAAGACTCTTGAGAGTCCCTTGGACTGCAAGGACATCCAACCAGTCCATTCTAAAGGAGATCGGCCCTGGGATTTCTTTGGAAGGACTGATGCTAAAGCTGAAACTCCAGTACTTTGGCCACCTCATGCAAAGAGTTGACTCATTGGAAAAGACTTTGATGCTGGGAGGGATTGGGGGCAGGAGGAGAAGGGGACGACCGAGGATGAGATGGCTGGATGGCATCACTGACTTGATGGACATGAATCTGAGTGAACTCCAAGAGTTGGTGATGGACAGGGAGGCCTGGCGTGCTGCGATTCATGGGGTCGCAAAGAGTCGGACACAACTGAGGGACTGAACTGAACTGAAAGGAAGCCCTTCCTTTCAAATTCAGCCTAAAAATCTCAAATAGTGCCACCTGACCTGGAAACTCGGCAGATATCATTATCAAGCTCTCATCTTTGTCCCCTCGTGCTCTGTGTCAGCTTCCATTTGTGGGGTGAGACTTTCCAGCTACCCCTAGCCCATGGAGAACTCATGTTCATCTGGCTATGTTGTGGCTAATGGAGGGAAGATGGGGGAAAAATGGCACGTCTGTGTTTAGGGGACTTCTTTGGCTATTTTCCAACCCTACAGAAAAGCACGGGTTTCTCTGGTGACTCAGTGGTAAAGAATCTGCCTACAATGCAGGAGATGTGGGTTCGATCCCTGGGTTGGTAAGATCCTCTAGAGAAGGGAATGGCAACCCACTCCAGTATTTTTGCCTGGAGAATCCCATGGACAGAGGCGCCTGGGGTCGCAAAGAGTCGGACAGGACTGAAGTGACTGACACACACACACAGAGAAGCACAGTTGAAATAGGGCGGCTCTGCGGTTTCCCTGCTTCCCACCTTCCTCATGTCCATATGCCAGGATTCTTACCTATCCCTCTGGGCAAGTGAAAAAAACACCTACTAAAATGACTATTGCTTCTTAGATTGCTACAAGCATTCTCGAGCAACGTTTGAGGTTTGGAGAGGATGAGAGAGGAACAATGGAAGGGAGAGACGTGGCCTTCTCTGCCCATTCAGCCTGTATTACACAGAAGGCTTCTTTTATGGAGTCCCTTTCCTTCCTGTAGTGACAAACGAAATTAGAAGGCGGAGGGAGGGTTTTTAGGGAATCAGAAGAGATGCTGAAATCATGTTTCAGAGATTTAATTTTTTCCCTAATCAAAGACAAGTTGAAATGGTGACTTGAATCCCAAGTAAGGCCTGAGCATGTGATGAGAATAGAGCCAAGCTCCAGTACCCAATGGGCATTGTCTGGGTAGCACTGTCGTGTGATGGTTGAGAGTAAGAGGCTTTGAAGTAAGGGACAGCTGGTTCAAATCCTGGCTCCTTCCCCCACTTGTGCCCTTAATCTCATCTCTCACCCACCTAAGGAGGCCACTTCAGAATTCTCACCTCTCTCTTGCATCAATAATTTCTTCCTCTCTACATGCTACAGTATCTACCAACTAAAGTCCTCCATTCACCCCACCCACATCCCTCTCCAGCTTCTGCTGCACCTCTCTCTCTGTGTTACAACAAAATTCCTTGAAAGAGCTGCCTATATTCACTGTCTATAATTCTTCTCTGCTTCTCTCTCAAATTATCTTTAATTAGAGGTTTATCACTCCATCGAATAGCTTCTCTCAAGGTTTTAATAAACCTCCATGTTGTCAAATCTCAGTCCTCATCTTGCTTGACATTTCATCAGCATTCTAAACAGTTGAACCCTCCCTCCTCCCTGAAACACTGTCTCCCCATGGCTTCCAGGAACCATTCTCTCACCACCTACCTCACTGGCTACTCTGATCTAGTGCCTTTTGATTTCTCCTCTCAGTCCTGACCTGGGACCATTGGAATAACCCAGAATTCAGATCTTGGGCGATTTCTTCTTTCCATGCTCTGCCCCTAGGTAATCACATCTGGTCCCATGATTTTAACTACCTAGATACATTAAAGATTTCCAAATGTGTATCCCAGTTCAGACTTCTCTCAACTCCAGATCCATCTTCCCAAATGTAACATGTTCCAACAGAATTCCTGATTCCTCTTTCACAAACCTGGTTCTTCTCCAGTCTTGCCCATCTCTATTGATAGCAGCTCCAACCTTCTAATTGCTGAAGTAAAAACCTTGGGATCATTCTTGACTCCTCCTTCTCCCACATTCCATACCCAAGACATCTGCAAAACATACCAGACTTTTCTTCAAAATCTGACCAGTCTCCCCATCTCAATCACTACTATCCCCCTAATCCTGGCCACCATCATCTCTCACCTGAACTACTGCAACTGCCTTCCAGCTCATCTCCTTGCTTCTGCCTTTAGTCTCCTAAAGTCTGTTCTCACTCAACACAACAACTTGAGTGACTTGTTTAAAATTTAAGTTAGATCACATCATTCCTCATGGAATATTCTCCCATGACTTCCAATCTCACTCAGAGTAAAAGCTGAAGGTCATATAATGCCCTGTAAAGCCCTACATGATTCAGCGCTCCTCCCCCACAAACCCTCATTCTTACTATTTTCCAACTTTACTCTAATAGCACTGTCTCCTTGCTGTCCTTTAAACATCCTGCATGGTTTCCCCCTTTTGTGCCATTACACTGGCTGTCCCTCTGCCTGGAAAATTTTCTCCCTGGACATCCCCATGGATCACCCCCTTGCTTCCTGTAGGTCTTTGCTCCAATGCTATCTCCTCAGAGACATTTTGGTGCTGAGTCACTCAGTCATGTTGTGACCCCATGGACTGTAGCCCACCAGGCTTCTCTGTCCATGGAATTCTCCAGGAAAGAATACTGGAGTGGGTTGCCATTTCCTCCTCCAGGGGATCTTCCCGACCCAGGGATCAGACCCAGGTATCCCACACTGCAGGCAGATTCTTTACCGTCTGAACCACCAGGGAAGCCTTATTCACTTTATTGTTCCTCTTAACAAATATCACCATTTGCTATATTACAATTTTATTTGATTCATGTCCGTCTTTTCCCAATGTAAACTTCTTGGGAGTAGAGTGTTTGTTTTATCTACTGCTCTTCTCCTTAGCACTTAGAATAAAGCCTGACATAATATTCAATTAATATTTTCTAAATGAATGAGTGACTGGGTGAATGAGTCTCTCTTCCAAGATTCTTCCACACAGAACAAGCCCTCAATAATAGGGTAAAGCAGCTGCAAAGAACTGATCACTCCAAAACAAAACAGATCCACATTTCAGTGAAGAGTAGCCTTTGTGTCAAAAGAAATGTTGACAACTCTACACCCCCTTTTATGCATGATCCTCATACTTGGAAGTAGGGATATGAATCTTTATTGTACAGATGAATAAAATGATGAGGCTCAGAGAATTTAACATTTCCGAGGACACCTAGTTGGTAGAAATTCACCAGCTCATCCATTCACCTGTTCATTCCCTTAACAGTTACTGAGCACTTATCATCTGCCAAGCACAGTTCTAAATACTAGAAATACAGCAGTGAACAAGAGATATGAATTTTCTGCTCTTCATGGAGCTTAAAACTCCAGTGGAGTAAATGATCCTATGAGCAAAAGATGATTAAATGCTGTTTCATGACTTGATTTATTGCTAGTGGGTCAGCTGATGGCCCTAGAACCAATCTTTTTTAAAATGAAGAGTCCCACATGGAAGCTGTGGTGTATCCTGGTGCTGCTGGTATTGCTGGTTCAGGGACTACACTTTGAACAAAGTCTAGTGTAAATACACTCTCTCAAGCAAATAGGAACATCTACTTGGCCCCTGTCCTTTCATACAACGCAGTCTAGGCAGAAGGGCTAATTACAGCATGTGGAGCAAATTTCAAGTTACCAAGACTTGGGATTTCCTGACAGGTGTGTTAAACAGGGCACTGGGAACTCTAGAAGCAGACATGCAGCTGAGCAGGCAGCATTAGGGAAATAAGACGCAAGGTTTCAAGGCCATAGCCATTGGAGCATTCCAGCTCCTGGAGGAGGGGGGAGAAGGGAAAGGACTGGAAAGAACAGAGCAAATTTCCAGTTACAGAGGATTCATGCCTGCACGCTAAGTCGCTTCAGACTCTGTGACCCCACAAACTGTAGCCAACCAGGCTCCTCTGTCCATAGAATTCTCCAGGCAAGAGTACTGGAGTGGGTTAGCATTTCCTTTTCCAGGGGATCTTCCTGACTCAGGGATTGAACCCGCATCTCTTACGTCTACCTGCTTGGCAGGCAGGTTCTTTACCACTGGCTTCACCTGGGAAGCCCTACAGAGGATTATCAAGGCCTAAACAGAAGCTCAGGGACAATAGACCAGAATCAGAACAGAGAGAGAAAATAGGGGCTTGAACTTGGGTTGAATATAGAAGTCATCATCAGAATGTTATGGCAGGACTTGTCTTGAATCTGAGCATTGAATTAGAGACCCTTAAATCGCTAGAGGGCAGGGTGGGTCCCATAGATGGGGCAGAGCTCATCGGGCCTATAGATTGGCATTCAAGTGGCTCCAGGGGGAACTATAGAAAAAGGAGAACTTTGGGGACAGGAAACCAAGCAGACTCCGCACTGTCCTGATCAGAAATTCTTAGAACTCACCAAGAAGCAGAAACCGTGATGGACTGGCCCAAAGAGGGAAATTTAATATTGATTATTGGCCAGAGATAATGAAAAATAAAAAAACAACACTCATTTCTCTCCTGTCAGAATAAAAAACCCTTGGATGTGAAGACTATCAAACTAATACTGGGGAGGAAGAGATAGCACAGAGTTCTGTTGAGAGGGAAATGATGGGAGAGATGGACAAAAGAGACAAAGGGAATCTGGTCTTTAGCAAACTGTGCCCTTGATGAGCTAAGAGGAAATGTAGGAGGGACCCAAGGAAGCCAGAATCTAACTCTGCAAGTGTCATACCAGTATCTGTGTGCTCCAGTGAACTTGGCAAAGAAGGATGACTAAGCCCCAGCTTCCTGGAAACTCACTAAGTGGCCAGGAAAGTCTGCCATCCCTCCTTCAAAAGGAGCCAGAAAGGCAGTGTAGCCCCACTGACTCAGAGCTGCATACTGGTAGCACTACTGGTTATGAATATGGCTTCTAGAGCCAGGCAAGCCTGGGTACAAATGCCTGCTCTGCCACTTCACTTCTTTGGGTTCTCAGTTTTCTCATTTGTAAAACAGGGATTATAATAAAATCACCTTCGCCATAGAACTATGGTGAGAATTCAAGTACTCGATGCACAGAAAGGATTTATAACAGTACTTGGCACATTGTAAGTGTGGATTAAAGGTTAGTTGTTACTGTTGTCGCAACAAGGAAGAGCTGGAAGGAATACCATGAGAGTCCAATGCCCTCTCAGGTTAGAAAAAGAGCCTGAGGTCCAGAGAGAAACAGGCAATTGCTCAAGCTCACCAGCAAGCTCAGAGCAGGGCTCAGAACAGAAACTGGGTCTTTTGAGCACTATACTCTTCCCACCACACAACACTGACTTTTCAGAGGAGTGGCTTCCCAACTTCTTAAATCACAAATACATTTTACACTGTAATCTATCCATGCACACACACACACACACACACACACACACTGAAACAAGATTTGTGTGAAACAGTACTTTGAAATTCTATATTCATTGACTCTGTTATTTCCTATCTATTCTTTGAACAACAATAATAACAACTAGGAGAAAAAAAACCACCAGAGTCAGGAGCCAAGATATTGTATCCATTAGGGTAATAATCGGAGAAGGCAATGGCAACCCACTCCAGTGTTCTTGCCTGGAGAATCCCAGGGACGGGGGAGCCTGGTAGGCTGCCGTCTAAGGGGTCACACAGAGTCAGACACGACTGAAGTGACTTAGCAGCAGCAGCAGGGGAATAATAGCCAGTTGGAGGATATTATACCTGTGAGGGGTGACACGTATAAGAACCCATGAGAGATACTTGGATGCTTATTGAACAGAGGATAGAAGAGGCCAAACCTGCCCCGTTAACACTAAATAATCTTATCCTTTTCTTCTAATCACCACATCAGTTCAGTTCAGTTCAGTTCACTCGCTCAGTCGTGTCTGACTCTTTAAGACCCCATGAATCGCAGCACGCCAGGCCTCCCTGTCCATCAACAACTCCCGGAGTTCACTCAGACTCACATCCATCGAGTCGGTGATGCCATCCAGTCATCTCATCCTCTGTCTTCCCCTTCTCCTCCTGCCCCCAATCCCTCCCAGCATCAGAGTCTTTTCCAGTGAGTCAACTCTTTGCATGAGGTGGCCAAAGTACTGGAGTTTCAGCTTTAGCATCAGTCCTTCCAAAGAAATCCCAGGGTTGATCCTCTTGAGAATGGACTGGTTGGATGTCCTTGCAGTCCAAGGGACTCTCAAGAGTCTTCTCCAACACCACATCATACTACCCCTACTCCAGAGAAATCAGAAGTACTTTGGCCATTTTGAATACTACTGCTATGAATATTCATTAATAAGGTTTTGTGTAAAGGTATATGTTCAGTTCTCTTGGATATATACCTAGGAGTGGACTAGGTGGGTCATATGGTAACTCTGTATTTAACTCTTTGAGGAGCTGCCAAACTATTATACAAAATGACTGCACATTCCCACCAGCAATGTATGAAGATTCCGATTTCTCTACATCCTCATCAAAACTTGTTATTATCTGTCTTTAAATTATAACCATCTTAGTGGATGTAAAGAGGCATCTTATCATGGAGTTGATTTGTATTTCCCTAATAGGAAAAGGAGTACGTCAAGGCTGTATATTGTCACCCTGCTTATTTAACTTCTATGCAGAGTACATCATGAGAAATGCTGGACTGGAAGAAACACAAGCTGGAATCAAGATTGCTGGGAGAAATATCAATAACCTCAGATATGCAGATGACACCACTCTTATGGCAGAAAGTGAAGAGGAACTAAAAAGCCTCTTGATGAAAGTGAAAGAGGAGAGTGAAAAAGTTGGCTTAAAGCTCAACATTCAGAATGAAGATCATGGCATCTGGCCCCATCACTTCATGGGAAATAGATGGGGAAACAGTGTCAGACTTTATTTTTTTAGGCTCCAAAATCACTGCAGATGGTGACTGCAGCCATGAAAATAAAAGAGGCTTACTCCTTGGAATAAAAGTTATGACCAACCTAGATAGTATATTCAAAAGCAGAGACATTACTTTGCTGACAAAGGTCTGTCTAGTCAAGGCTATGGTTTTTCCTGTGGTCATGTATGGATGTGAGAGTTGGACTGTGAAGAAAGCTGACCACTGAAGAATTGATGCTTTTGAACTGTGGTGTTGGAGAAGACTCTTGAGAGTCCCTTGGACTGCAAGGAGATCCAACCATTCTGAAGGAGATCAGCCCTGGGATTTCTTGGAAGGAATGATGCTAAAGCTGAAACTCCAGTACTTTGGCCACCTCATGCAAAGAGTTGACTCATTGGAAAAGACCCTGATGCTGGGAGGGATTGGGGGCAGGAGGAGAAGGGGATGACAAGGAGAAGGGGAGGAGAAGAGGATGAGATGGCTGGATAGCATCACCGACTCGTTGGATGTGAGTCTGAGTGAACTCCGGGAGTTGTTGTTGCACAGGGAGGCCTGGCGTGCTGCAATTCATGGGGTCACAAAGAGTCGGACACGACTGAGCGACTGAACTGAACTGAACTGTGGTTCATGGGTTTCTCATTGCAGTGACTCTTGTGTTGCAGAGCTTGGGCTTTAGGATGCACAGGCTTCTGTAGCTGTGATGAGTGGGCTCAGTAGCTGTGGCACACAGGCTTAGTTGCCTCATGGCATGTAGAGTCTCCCCAGACCAGGGATCAAACCCATGTCCCCTGCATTGACATGTGGATTCTTAACCACTGGACCACCTGGGAATACCTTTTTTGCTCATTTTAAACTTGAAATTATACACATTTGAGATGGCAAAACATAGAAGTATTAATAAAGTCTTACCTTGTGGGAAAGGCTATGTAATATGAGCCTCAAATTAAAAACTGTCAAGAATGAAATAATGTTAAAGATGTGGGTAGAGGGAATTTCAAACTGTACTTAACCATTATCACATGATTTTTGACTCTGGCTGGAAAACTGAGATTTCTACTAGACTTTCTAAGAATATTCTTGAATTGTTGGAGTTTTGAATGTTGCAAAATCTTCATGAAGACTCTGAAATAAAACATATCTGCCTTCCAAAAACAGAACATGCTTCTGAAATGAAACACAGTGGTTACCTTTTTAAAATTATTATGATGTCTGATGTATACATTAAAGCACATGAGATATCCTAGTCATGAGTGAACAGCTCAATGAATTTTTGTGCATGTACATACTTGTGTAATCACTGCCTGGATTAAGACATGAAACACGTCATCATTCCTCAGGCCCCTTCCCAGCCTATACCCCACCTCAGAAGTAACATTATTCTGACTTGTGTCATCATTATGGTGATATGCTTGACCTACATTTAAATGGAATCAAGCCATTTATCAGAGAAGGCAATGGCACCCCACTCCATTACTCTTGCCTGGAGAATCCCATGGATGGAAGAGTCTGGTAGGCTACAGTCCATGGGGTTGCTAAGAGTCGGACACGACTGAGCGACTTCACTTTCACTTTTCACTTTCATGCATTGGAGAAGGAAATGGCAACCCACTCCAGTGTTCTTGCCTGGAGATTCCCAGGGACAGAGAAGCCTGGTGGGCTGCCATCTATGGATTGCATAGAGTCGGACATGACTGACACGACTTAGCAGCAGCAGCAGCAAGCCATTTATGTATTTTTTGTATCTGACTTCCTTTGCTCAGCATGTGAGGTTCATCCATATTGTTATATGTGGGATGGGAAGGGAGTCTGTACAAGAAGAAATGATGATAGCAGAAATGTGTTTGGTTACATATCAGAAGATTAAGAATAAAGTGAGTGAAGTTTCTCAAAGAGAAGGGAGTTACAAATAAGAGAGAGGATAAGAGTAGAATGAATCCCGTGGCACTAGATTGGACTTGGACATATTGACATGAACTTGTGATGTATTAATTTCCTGCTGTAACAAACTACCATAAAATTAATGACTTCAAACAACATGAATTTATACTCTTATAGTTCTGGAGGTAAAAAGTCTGAAATCAAGAAGTCATCAGGGTTGCACTGTTTTGAGAGGCTTCAGGGGAAAATCTTTTTCCTTACTTTTTTCAACTTGTAGAGGCTGCCTACGTTCTTTGATACTTGGTCTCATTCTTCCATCTTCAAAGTGCATCACCCTGACCTCTCGTTCCATCACCTCATCTCCTTTTTCTGTAATCAAATCTCTGTCTCTTACCCTCTTGTAAGAACATTTGTGTTTACTTTGGCTCTACCCAAATAATCCAAGAAATATCCTTATCTCAGGATTTTTAACTCAACAACCTCTCCAGATTTCCTTTTACAATGTAAGGAAACATATTCACAATATCTGGGGTCAATATTCAGCCTACTACACATGCACACTAAATGTATACATGACTAGGTATAGAAATGGGCTTCCCAGGTGGCTCAGCTGTAAAGAACCCTCCTGCCAATGCAGGAGACGTGGGTTCAACCTCTGGGTCAGGAAGATCCTCTGGAGAAGGAAATGGCCACCCACTCCAATATTCTTGCCTGGGAAATCCCATGGACAGAGGAACCTGGTGGGATATAGATCATGGGGTTGCAAAAGAGTAGGACACAACTTAGCAACTAAACAACAACAACATCAGGTATAGAATAAATATAGAAGTAAATGTGTGTGTGTGCATGTGTGTGCACATACAAATCTTGGCTTTTAAATACCATTGTCCAGTAGAAGAATTGGGTCTCCTTCAAGAAATGGCTGAGCCCAAAGCTGTGGCAAGAATCGTACAAGGTAAGCCTGAAAAAATATTTTTATACTTTTGAAAAGCAATCAAGTATTAAAATAATAATAATAGAGGCATGTCAAAAGAAATATAAGCCAGCTGGAAGGGGCTCCTATTGACTGAAATGGTCACTGAAATTTTGTGCATTAGAATAACATTTTTTGTGTGCATTAGAATAAACAGTGAAAAAAAGAATAAACAGTGAAAGTAACTGATTGCAGCACATTAAATTATATGGGAAATATCGAGTCTGTACTGATACAAGGAAATAAATGAGGAACTAGAAAAATACACTAAATGGGATTAACAGCAGACCAGATATTGCAGAAGAAAAAAATTAGCAAACTGGAAGACATAACAATTGCATGTCTAGCAAGAAAAGTGGAGAAGGCGATGGCACCCCACTCCAGTACTCTTGCCTGGAAAATCCCATGGATGGAGGAGCCTGGTAGGCTGCAGTCCATGGGGTCGCTAAGAGTCGGACACGACTGAGCAACTTCGCTTTCACTTTTCATTGTCATGCATTGGAGAAGGAAATGGCAACCCACTCCAGTGTTCTTGCCTGGAGAATCCCAGGGATGGGGGAGCCTGGTGGGCATGCCGTCTATGGAGTCACACAGAGTTGGACATGACTGAAGTGACTTAGCAGCAGCAGCAAGAAAATCCAGAAAGAGAGAGTAAGAGCAAGGCAGAAGTCTCAGTCTTTTATAACCTAATCTTAGGAAAGACATGCTATCACTTTTGCCTTATTTTATTCATTAAATCCAAACCATTGGTTCTAGCCCACACTCAGGGGGAAGTGATGACACTAAAACATAAAACCAGGAAGTGAGAATCACTGGGAGCTGTTTTAGAAGCTGACTATCATAGCAATAAGAACTATTCTAAATAAACACAAAGAGAAAAGGGAATTAAAAAAAAATGATGGTGCATCAATAAGCTGTAGAATTACTGGTGGCCTAAGGGCTTCCCTGGTGGCTCAGAGGTTAAAGTGTCTGCCTGCAATGTGGGAGACCCAGGTTCGATCCCTGGGTTGGGAAGATCCCCTGGAGAAGGGAATGGCAACCCACTCCAGTATTCTTGCCTGGAGAATCCCATGGACAGAGGAGCTTGATGGGCTACAGTCCACGGGGTCACAGAGTCGGACACGATTGAGCGACTTCACTTCACTAATACACATGTAACTGGATAGGTGAAGAATAGAAGTAGAAAAGAGAAAAAACATTTGAAAAAATAATGGCCCCAGATTTTCCAAATTTGATTGAAACTATAAGCCTATGGATACAAAAAGCTCAACTAACCTCAATCACAAGAAGGACAAAGATAACTACCTCAAGGTACATCATAGTCAAACTGCTCAAAACCAGTGATAAAGAGAAAATCTTAAACACAGCCAGAATGGGGGGAAAGTCATATTGTATATGGGGAAACAGAAGATAAGGAAAACAGCAGGTTTTTCATGAGAAACATTGCAAGAGAGAAGACAGTAGAGGAACATCTTTAATGTATTGAAAAATATTGTGAATTTAGAGTCCATATAAAGTGAAAATATCTTTTAAAACAAAACACTGCTTCTCTTCACACAAAAAAAGAATTTTGTAACTATTTGTGGAAACAGATGGTAACTAGACTTACCATGGTGATCATTTCATAGTGTATACAAATACTGAATTACTATGTATTCAAATATACAATTTACAATATACAGTATATAAATATTGTCATTATGTACACAAATGTGTATATATGCATACATTGGTGGTGGTTTATTTATTTAGTTAGTTTTTAGTTCTACCAATTTATTGCTACCAACCAATCTCCCCCCACCCTCCTCATGCGTGCGTGCTCAGTTATGTGACCCCATGGACTGCAGCCCACAAGCTCCTCTGTCCATGGACTTTTCCAGACAAGATACCAGAGTGGGTTGCCATTTGCTTCTCCATGGTGGTGGTTTAGTCTCTAAGTTTTGTCCAACTCTTGCAACCCCAGGGACTGTAGCCTGCCAGGCTCTTCTGTCCATGGAATTCTCCAGACAAGAATACAGGAGTGAGTTGCCATTTCCTTTTCTGATACATACATTGTGTACACACATATACAAAAGACAATATACAAATATTGAAATCATTACACCTGAAACTATTATAATGTTATATGTCTATTATACTTCAATTTAAAAAAACAGAAGCAAAACAAAAACATTACTGAGAGAAATTGAAGAAGACATAAACAGAAACATACCCAGTGTTCATGGTTTGGAAGACAATCCATTTTAAGTTACTTTTTGTTAGTAGTGTAAATCGAGGGTCCAGTTTCATTCCTTTGCAAAGGTTATTCAATTTTCTCAACATGATTGGAAGACTTAATATTGTTAAGATATCATTACTACCTAGAGTGGGTCTAGAGATTTTTTTTTAAATCCTAAGATTCATATGTAATCTTGAGGGGCCTAGATAGGCAAAACAATGTTGAAAAAGGGAACAAAGCTAGGGGACTCACACTTCCTAATTTGAAACTTTACTACAAAGCTATAGTAGTCAAAACAGTTTGGTGATAAAAATATAAAATATTAGGGTATTGAAAGACTTTTCAGCAATTATTCCAAAATATTTATCCAAGTTTATAGCAATTTCCAGTCCTTAATCATAAAGCAAAAAAACAAAAAACAAAAATATTGTGGCGCTGTCATCAGTTCAGTTCAGTTCAGTTGCTCAGTCGTGTCCGACTCTTTGCATCCCCATGAATCGCAGCACGCCAGGCCTCCCTGTCCATCACCAACTCCCAGAGTTCACTCAAAGTCACGTCCATTGAGGCGGTCATGCCATCCAGCCATCCCATCCTCTGTTGTTCCCTTCTCCTTCTGCCCCTAATCCCTCCCAACATCAGAGTCTTTTCCAATGAGTCACCTCTTTGCATGAGGTGGCCAAAGTACTGGAGTTCAGCTTTAGCATCAGTCCTTCCAAAGAACACCCAGGACCTATCTCCTTTAGAATGGACTGGTTGGATCTCCTTGCAGTCAAAAGGGCTCTCAAGAGTCTTCTCCAACACCACAGTTCAAAAGCATCAATTCTTCGGCGCTCAGCTTTCTTCACAGTCCAACTCTCACATCCATACATGACCACTGGAAAAACCATAGCCTTAACTAGACAGACCTTTGTTGGCAAAGTAATGTCTCTGCTTTTGAATATGCTGTCTAGGTTGGTCATAACTTTCCTTCCAAGGAGTAAGCCTCTTTTAATTTCATGGCTGCAGTCACCATCTGCAGTGATTTTGGAGCCCCCCAAAATAAAGTCTGACACTGTTTCCACTGTTTCCCCATCTATTTCCCATGAAGTGATGGAAAGACAGACATATAGACCAAGTGAATAGAATAGAGATCCCCAAAGTAAATCCTTGCATATATGGTCAAGTGATTATTGCCAAGACAAATCATTGGGGAAAGGGCAGCATTTTCAATAAAAGCTGCTAGGAAAACTGGATATCCACATGCAAAAGTTGGACTCTTATCTAACACTGGTGGTGGTTTAGTTGCTAAGTCTTGTCCAACTCTTGCGACCCCATGGGTTGTAGCCTGCCAGACTCCTCTGTCCATGGGATTCTCCAGGCAAGAATAGTGGAGTGGGTTGCTATTTCCTTCTTCAGGGGATCTTCCTGACCCAGGAATTGAATCCAGGTCTCCTGCATTGCAGGCAGATTCTTTACCAATTGAGCTATGAGGGAAGCCTTATCTAACACTAAATTACCAATTAATTGCCAATTAATGAGACAAATGTGCAATTATTGAAAGAGTTCATGTCAATACAGATATTAAAAGGAAAGTAAGGGAATGTTATAAACAACTTTGTTCCTAAAAAGTCAATGCTGCTGCTGCTGCTCAGTCGCTTCAGTCATGTCCGACTCTGTGCGACCCCATAGACAGCAGCCCACCAGGCTCCCCCGTCCGTGGGATTCTCCAGGCAAGAACACTGGAGTGGGTTGCCATTTACTTCTGCAGTGCATGAAAGTGAAAAGTGAAAGCGAAGTTGCTCAGTCGTGTCCGACTCTTAGCGACCCCATGGACTGCAGCCCACCAGGCTCCCCTGTCCATGGGATTTTCCAGGCAAGAGTACTGGAGTAAGGTACCATCACCACCTTAGATGAAAGACACATTCTGTGAAAACCCACTTAAGAAGAAATAGATAACATGAATATCACTGTATCTATTAAAGAAATTGAATTTGTGGTTAAAACCCTTCCCACAAGGAAAGTATAAGCCCAGATTTAGAGAAGAAATAATATAAATTCTACCGAACCCTTCCAGAATATTGAAGAAAATGGAAATCTTCTAAACTTACTTTATGAGAACAGCATTACCAAAGTAGGTACATGAAAGCTACAGACCAATAACCTTCATGAACCTAGATGCAAAGATTCTAAACCAAATTTCACTAGTTTGAATCCAATTATTTGAAAAGGAGATAATACATTATGACCAGCTAGATTTTATCTCAGAAATGTAAGACATGTCTAATATTTTTTAAATTAATTTTTATTTTTCAGTTTGTTTTGCTTTACAATACTGTATTCGTTTTGTTATACATTGACATGAATCAGCCACGAGTGTACATGAACTCCCAATCCCGACCCCCACCTCTGCCCTCCCGCCCCACACCTTCTCTCTGGACTATCCCCATGCCTCAGTCCCAAGCATCCTGCATCCTGCATCGAACCTAGACCGGTGATTCATTTCACTTATGATATCATACATGTTGCACTGCCATTTTCCCAAATCATCCCTCCCTCTCCCTCTCCCAGAGTCCAAAAGGCTGTTCTATACATCTGTATCTCTTTTGCTGTCTCGCGTACAGGTTTATCATTACCATCTTTCTAAATTCCATATATATGTGTAAGTATACTGTATTGGTGTTTTTCTTTCTGGGTTACCTCACTCTGTATAATCGGCTCCAGCTTTATCCATCTCATTAGAACTGATTCAAATATGTTCTTTTTAATAGCTGAGTAATA
>SJXQ01011754.1:70023-88115 GCA_006408695.1 Aepyceros melampus
TGAAAAATAAAAACCATATGATTATCTCAATAGATGCAGAGAAGGCTTTTGACAAAATTCAACATCCATTTATGATAAAAACTCTCCAGAAAGCAGGAATAGAAGGAACATACCTCAACATAATAAAAGCTATATATGACAAACCCACAGCAAACATTCTTCTCAATGGTGAAAAACTGAAAGCATTTCCCCTAAAGTCGGGAACAAGACAAGGGTGCCCACTTTCACCGCTACTATTCAACATAGTTCTGGAAGTTTTGGCCACAGCAATCAGAGCAGAAAAAGAAATAAAAGGAATCCAGATTGGAAAAGAAGAAGTAAAACTCTCACTGTTTGCAGATGACATGATCCTCTACATAGAAAACCCATGTCTAATATTTTTAAAAATTTCTTTATTTTTGATTGGAGGATACTTGCTTTACAGTGGCAACCCACTCCAGTACTCTTGCTTGGGAAATTCCATGGACGGAGGAGCCTGGTAGGATCCATGGGATCTCAAAGAGTCGGACATGACTGAGCAATTTTGTACCTTTGTACTTGGCTTTACAATATTGTGCTGGTTTCTGCCATATATCAACGAGACTTTTCTGATATTTGAAAATCAGTCAGTGTGATTCAACAGCCATGAAATTCATCTCACAACCCAATAATGTATTACCAACTGCAGTTCGAAAAATATTATGTGGGAAAAAATAAAGAACATTGCTTTGCATGTTACCTTACTTGTTTGCTGTTCACCGTTCATCCTCTTCTTATTTGAAGGGGGATCTCCCAAGATGTGAGATATTGGTGGAACACCCTACCCTGTCTCAACTAGAGAAGTTGAAGAATAGAGATCTTCTCCTCCTCTCCCTGCATTCCTAGGATGAAGAATCTGGAGCAACTGATCAAGAGACAGAGGTGATTTGTGTCTAATTACTATAGTTTTGACAGTGCTTAGCCTCACTATCTCAGCCGTACTGTTGCTCTTTCTTTGTAGCCTCTGGAACCCTTTTGATTCCTATCATCTTCCAACCCTGGCCCTCTAACCTCCCCTTGATTTGGGGAGCTCCCCCTCCTGCCCCAACATCCTTTCAATATGTATTTTTTTGTGTGTTTGATTAGTTTAACTATAATTGGTTTCTTCCACTTACAATCAAGAACCCTGGTAAAGCAGAGAAGAAAGGGGAGAGTTATGTAGAAAAAAATTCTGGAAAGACCACCAAACTTCAATCAGGCAGGAACTAGCTATTTTGTTTAATAAAATTCAAACCCACTGATGTGAAAACCTGATAGCTTTACTTAGGGTTAAGGAAAAGAAAAATATGTTCACAATTTTTATGCAGTAAATAGAACCTGCTAGTTTGCTCTAGATGCCCGGACTATGATCTCATCTTCAAAGACATTTCCCACAGGGCTAGCTTGGGTGGCTGGGCATTGAGGTTTGTTTTCCCTTTCTCTTGTCAATACACAAGGTTGGGTTTATAGAGTGAAGAGATTGGTAGTGGCTGTTTGCCATTGTTGTGTAGGGGGAAGATGGCAGAGAGACCATGGATTTGGACCTTCCCCAAAGCAATCAAGACCACATTCTCTGTCTAAACAATTCAAGGCCTTCACGACCTGTCCCAGCCTGCTGTTTTTCCATTACTACTTGTCCTTTCCCTTCTATATAACCACATTCTCTAATTCAGTCTCATCCACTGGTTTTCAAACTGATCCAATAAAAGGCTCTAAGGTCTGACGGGTGTGGGAGTACCAGTGTACTCATGTACATACACAACCTCTGTATATGTGTATACACACATATATGTCCTTTGTATGTATTTTTTTCTGAGCCATTTGAGGGTTAGTTGCATGCATCATAGCCCTTCTCTATGCCTGGTACCCCTTTTATCTTTAATAGTTCAATGTTATTTCCTGAGTCATGCTTGAGGTTTCTTGAAAATATGAGGCATAGTCCTGTCTCAGGGCCTTTGCACTTGCTTGTAATTCTGTTCTCCTGTGATCTAACTGACTTGTCTTTCACTTTGTTAATGCCCTTATTCAAATGTTGCCCTCCCACCCCTATTCTGCCTCTATTCTCTAGGAGGTTAATCCTCATGCTTTTATCCCCCCCCCCCACATCTGAAAGGGCTTTGGCAGTTTCACAGCAGTCTTAGCCCACTTAGAGTTTATGGAAGATTGGGAACCCAAATTTCTAACTTCTCCCTTTAATTCCTGTCTGCAAATCAGCCAAGATTTGCAGAAGTTTTCTCACTCTCACTTTTTAAAAAATTGAAGTATAGTTGATTTAAATGTTGTACCAACCTCTGCTGTACCGCAAAGTGACTCAGTTCACACATATTACATTCTTCTTTAAATATTCTTTTCTATTATAGTTTATCCTAGGAGACTGGATATAGTTCTCTGTGCTGTACAGTAGGACCTTTTTGTTTATCCATTCTAAATGAAAGAGTTTGCATCTACCAGTCTCAAATTTCCAGTCCATCCCTCTCCCTAACCTCCCCATTGCAAACACAAGTTTTATCTCAGTGTCTGTGAGCCTATTTGTAGATAGGTTCATTTGTGCCATATTTTAGATTCCACATATAAGCGATATCATTTGGTGTTTGTCTTTGACTTCGCTTAGTACGATAATCTCTAGTTACATCCATGTTGCTGCAAATGGCATTCTTTTGCTCTTTTTATGGCTGAGCAGTATTCCATTGTGTGTGTGTGTGTGTGTGTGTGTGTGTGTGTATGTCCCACATCTGTATCCATTCATCGTTGATGGACATTTACGTTGTTTCCATGTCTTGGCTGTTGTGAATAGTGCTGCTGTGAACACAGGGGGCATGTATCTGTTTGCATTATAGTTTTGTCTGGGTATATGCCCAGAAGTGGGATTGCTGGATTATACGGTAATTCTATTTTTAGTTTTCTGAGGAAACTCCATACTGTTTTCCATAGTAGCTGCACCAACTTAAATTTCCACCAACAGCGTAGGCGGGTTCCCTTTTCCTGGAACTCATCTCTTTATTGAAGTGTCTTGTCAAATGCAGCCAATGGCAAGTTTTATTGGAGCATAACTATGCTTCATTCATTTACATATTGTCTATGGTGGTGGTTTTCACGCTACAACGGTAGATTTGAGTAGTTGCAAAAGAAACTATATGGTCCATAAAATGGAAAAGAGTATTATCTAGCTCTTTATAGAAGTTTGTGGATTCCTGCCTTTGACTTACAAATTCAGTCAGCTCACAGTCTGCTTTCCAAGTTATTGCTGACCCAGCTTTACTCAAGTTTTTGCCACTGCAAATCATGGATTGCCATCCCTCCAGCTTGACTGCTAATGCCACACACCTTAAATGTCTTTATTATGGTGATATTCTCCTCCAGGTGCTGGTCAGGATAATTGACTGATTAATTGAAATCTCAGTGGTTTAACCTGGCAAAAGTTTGTCTCTTGCTCACATAAAGTCTGAAGTTGTTGGGCAGCCATCCTCTGCCTTGTAGGGTACCACCTGGAAGGCGTGGCCTCCAAAGCCACTCAGCAGTTTGAGAGGTGGAAGAAGAATTCCATTCTCAGTTGTTTTTCCTTCCATTGATCTGACTAGTTACAAAACCCCAATCTCAACATAAGGGGGATTGGGATATTTAGAGGGCCATTTGAGTGTTTGATGATTCTAAACAGTCTTTGTAAGTTTGATCCTTTATGTCCAAGCAAGATTGGATCTATACTCATCCCTATGAAAGCCTCATGGAGAATCCCATGGAGTGGGAAGTCACAGCCTATTCCAGGGAACCTAAGTCTTTCTTCATATCTAGCTAAAGCAAGGCAATTCTTTTATCTTGAGATTGCCTGATGCATAGGAAGATACGACTCAGTAAAAGGAAACGGGTGTGTATGAAGGAAGGTGAAAGGTGGAGGAAAGACTTGTGAGAAAGAAATGGATACTTGAAGTCAAAAAGACGGGCAATCAAAATGACAGACAGTCTTCAGAAGCCTGTGAACTGCAGGGCTTTTCAAATGGTACAATGTGAACAGGCACCATTTAAACCCAAGCTATCATTATGACTACAAAGCTGTTTACTTATTTTAATATTACTATTTAATATAGTGAATCAAACATTTTATGACTTGAAGTCACTTCAAAAATAAACTTTAGTTTCCTCAAGCTATTGAAGGAGGGTCTAGAGTTCATTTCTGCGTAATAGATCAAGGTAGCCAATTGCATTTTCTATCAAAAGGAAATGTTTAGAGAGTGCTGGGGGAGGGCTGGGTCCTGGCCTGAAGATAGGAATGTGGGCAGTGTGCCCAACTCTTTCTGAACCTGTTCATGACCCCAAGAAGTCATAGAACCTCCTTAAAACCTCAGTTTCTCCTCTGAAACAATCATCGCTTGCCTCCTTGGGCAAGTTGGATGATTAATAATGACACAGTGTTAGCAAAGTTACTTTGAGGTCTTTGGATGAAAGACAGCCTATAAACTCTGCTAAAGATTTACTGTCTTAGTAAAGAAACGGGAGCATATAGTACTGCACCAATAAATGTTGACAAAGGTAAACGTTCTCCATTCATCTTGACAAGGACAGGCTATTCATCTATTGAAAGTATGAGGAGAGAGGGTGTGGTCCAAAGTTATAAAACTTTATATTAATATACCCAGAAAGATATTTTGGTTTTGTTTATTTTTTGGAGGGAAATCTGTATCTATATTATCACCTAGAATATGAAATGCTATGAGAGAAATATGGAGCATTGTATGAGGATTGCCTTTACTGAGCACCCCAAGAAATTAGACAAGAAGGCCAAAGTTGGTCTTGTCGGAGGCTATAGGGAGATTTCAGAGCCTCTATTAATTTCTTATATCCAGGTTTCTCATCAACTCAGCCTTTTGCTGGTTATGTCTTCTCTCTGGCTCTGTGATAACCCTCAGCATGCCAGAGTGGGAGAGCACAGACTTTGGAGCCAGACAGATATGAGTGTAATGCCAGTCCTCTTATTGACTAGAGATGTGATTTTGAGCAAGCCATTTCATCTGGAGCCAGAGCTTCCTCATGTGTAAAATAGGTATCATAATGATCTCACAAGATTGTTATGAGACTTGAATAAGACAACATATATGAGATTGCCTGAACGTCAATGGTTCACAGTGTTTCTCCCTCTTTGTGTCCTACATGGAGACTTATAATAGCACATTTTGGAAAATCTATTGATTGGTTTTTGAAATATGTCTGTTGTGAATTATGAACCATTAGAGGACAGTCATAGTATCAATATAGACACCTATTTCTGCAGTATACTTTTGCAAAAGGAAAAGATAAAAGAAGGAAATGCTCAGGGTCCAGAAATGGTGTGGAAGCTGAAAAACAGAGTTTCAAATAATATCTGATGCTCTGGCTGTCCTTGGAGGCAGAGTTGTCCAGCTTGAGTTTTACTGCCCATTTGCGGACAAGAACAAGCCCTTAAACTGAGACCCTTGTGTAAAGCAAATAACTTTTAAAGGCATCTTCTGGAAAAGTCTGCTCACCAATAAAAGGCTCTGGGTAAGAAAAAAAAAATTCCCTTCTGACAAGCCAACTATAACTAAACGGTTTTACCCACAGGGGTTATTCAAATTTCACAAGTTCAAATTTACACTACCTGAGGGGCAGAGGAGTCCCTCACATGGAAAACATCCTGAGCTGGTAACAAGGCTGGCAGAAGCAAACGCAAAAACTGCTTTGTAGACAGAGTTACAACCCACGCTACACAAAAATCCCACTGTTAAACACCCTCCAATATTAGCCTACAATTCAAGATTACAAAACGTACAAGGAAACAATCTCACAAGAAACCGTAGAAATAACAAACAACAAAGCAACAGCCACAGCAGCAGAATTAAGCCCAGGTGAGCAATATTTAATCTCATGGTTAGGCCAAGGCCTGTCTTCAAGGAGCATACCATCAGCCTGGGAAGAATTCATGAATGGTGTAAGGCAATGCAGAAATATCTCAATTTTAAAATGGTTTGGGGACATCCCCCCTGGGCCAGGAAGTTTCCACATGCTGCAGAGTAACTAAACCTGTGCACCCCAGCTACTGAGCCCCCGTGCTGCAACTACTGAAGCCGGTGCCCCTAGAGCCCCTGCTTTGCAACAAGAGAAGCTGCCGTAACCAGAAGCCCCCAAGGAGGAGCAGCTCACACCTGCCACAACTAGAGAAAGCCTGCACACAGCAACGAAGACCCAGTACAACCCAACTGTTAAAAAAGAAATAAAAATTTAAAAATAAGTAATTAAAATGGCTTATATTCCTTACAGTAATTTGCATTTGATATTCAGCTATCAAAACATCATTTCCTTAGAAAACATTGTTTTACTCAATAGATCACAAAAGTTTCTGGAGTCTACAGGTCAGAAACTCCTGAGGACACAATGGCATGATTTCTAGCTCAAATTTGTGCTCAATAAACACTGGTTAAATGAATGGATAAGTGAATGGATAAAGCAGCTAGGTCTGACCCAAGTTCCAGGCTCTGTGGAGCCTGGGGTGGTTTCTTTATTTCTGCTATTTCCTGTGAGACTGTTTCCTCGTGTGTTTCAGAATCTCTTGGAGAAGGAGAAAAAAAATTTATTTTCTTTCAGAGGTACAAGCCCAGCTATCTGGAAACTTTGTAAGTACAGCAGTCCAGACACTCTTCCTCCTCCCTCTCTAACTTCTGGAGCTTTCCTCACCATCCTAAACGTAGGGCTGCATGGATTCATCAAGGCCATGCTACTCCCAAATGACCTCCTGCCCTTCAGACCCATCTTTTCAGTGCCAGGGGTCTTAGCTCCCTATCCTTGGGAAAGCACCCACACTGGGCACAGGGGAAGATAAGAACTACCATAACCACCCCTCCCTCTCCTAACCCCCAGAGATGGCTGCACCTCTAAGTGATGCTTGTTTTCCCAACTGAGTCTGTAACTGAGATGACAAGTGACATGAGTACATTCCAGCCATGTAGTCAGGCTGGAGCTGAAAACCATCACAAGCCCAGCTTCCTGAGAGCCCACCTTTGGGGACATATTCATTTATTATTCAGCAAATATTTATTTAAAGCCTACTTCTTTCTGTTCAAGGGCCTGGAGATGCAATGATAAAGAGACTGAAAATAGCCAGGCTCCCGTGGAGTTTTCAAGTTAGGAGAGGAGACAGATAATAGTAAATTCAAATATGAGGACAAGATAGCAGAGAGTGATAAATGCTACTTAAAAAGCAAAAGGGGAAGAAGTAAAAGAAAGCACCCCTGCCTCCCTCCCATGTCTTACCTCTCACTATCACCTCTGTTGAACACAAAGTATTTTTTGTTTTTAAGCTTCAGTTTCTTTTGAGCTGCCTGTCTTGGTAGTCTGTCTCTTGGGTCCAAGGGAGGGCAGGGTGTACGGTGAAGTGAAGTGAACTCACTCAATTGTGTCTGACTCTTTGCGACCCAGTGGACTGTAGCCCGCCAGGCTCCTCTGTCCATGGGATTCTCCAGGCAAGAATACTGGAGTGGGTTGCCATTTCCTTCTCCAGGGGATCTTCCCAACCCAGGGATCGAACCCGGGTCTCCCGCATGGCAGGTAGATGCTTTATCCTCTGAGCCACCAGGGAACACAGGGTGTATAGGGAGCTGTCAAATATTATAGAAGTATCTTGACCGCAGGATGATAATTGCTATCACTTTATCTGATCCCTCTATGGTTCACTCATACACGTTTGAGCAGAGTTCTTTCTCCATGTGAGTTTTGAGGTTCTGCTCATCAATGGCCTCTCTCTGCCTTGCTGTTAATTTCAACCTAGAAAGGGAAGTTCTCCCACATGTTACTGTTCCAAACAAAGGCAGTGCAGGAGTGGTGATCAAGGCAATGATTAAGTAGAGTGTAAGCTGCATTCATTTCTGCCCCAGCAGCCGGGCTCCTTCCTGGAGCTGTTGACAAAGGAACTTGAGAAGGCAGAAAACCCTTCAAATAACAGGAGGAGACTCTCAAGTGCGGGAACAGAGTACTGCAGGTGATGGACAGGGGATCACTCCCCTTGGAGTCCCTGATGAGAGACCGCTCAGCCCGCCCGTAGACCTCAGACACTGGAGCTGCTCAAAGAGCCCTGAGGGGAGCCTCCTGCTACCCCTCCTTTGGGGGATGGTTTCTGTAGAGAGGCTACCTCACATTTAGAGCTTTCCTGAAATTCCTCATCCTCTTGGGAGCCTCAGTCCTAGGGGAGCAGAAGCCTCAATTAAACCAGGAGCTTTCTATATTGGGCCCACAGATCTCGACGCCCTGGAAGAAAAAGTCTTAAGCTTGAAAACTCAGTGAGGAGAGCTTAAACTTTCCTCTGTGCAGAAAAGAGGTGGGGGAAAATCCCATTTTTTTCTTAAAGTTTTTCCTTTTAGATTTTTTGTATGTGTTGATTCCAGGTCTTGTTTGGTATCTTAAAAATAAAAGAACCAAAAAATCAGTGTCTTTTGTCCCAGGACCATTTCTCCCTCTCTTGTTCCATCTGTCTCTCTGTCTGTCTGTCTCTCTCTCATACACACACCCTCTGCTGAACCCACAGGGCTTTTTTTTTTTTTTTTTGCCAGTTCTACTTTATGTATTGTCCACAGCCACATTTCTGTCCATTTCTGCTCTCACGGTCTCCTGCCAGGACTAGCCCGGTAAGGCTCGTGTTCAGCTCTGTGGTCTCACATCAATATTTTTTTTAACTTGAAGGAGAAATGTGGACTGAGCATCAAGTTTCAAGTGTTTCTATTTTTTCTTAAATGTAGCATCATGAAAGGGGTTTGTGGTATGTGATAAAGAAATTTTTCAATTTGAGAGTAGCCAAAATTCAAGAACTATGGAAGATGCATAAACTGTTGGATGTGATTTGATTAAAAAAAAAATCCTTTGCATTCATGACTGTTGACCTAAGTGATAAATGGATGCTGTCAGAAACCATTCCAATTCAAACTTATATGGGCATATACAGAAAACCCCATATTGATTATATAGATGTATACTGGAATGATAGGGGCTTCCCTGGTGGCTCAAATGGTAAAGAATCCACTTGCAATGCACTTTGATCCCAGGATCGAGAAGATCCCCTGGAGAAGGGAATGGCTACCCACTCCAGTACTCTTGCATGGAGAATCCCATGGACAGAGGAGCCTGGCAGGCTCCTCTTTGGGGTTACAAAGAGTCGGACATGAAATGAGCACATTTGCTTGCTATACCGTACCCATATTCTCTTTATTATATCTTCAAATCTTTTGCTATTTTAAAAATTGGGCCATTTGTTTTCCTTCATTTCAGTTCAGTTCAGTTCATTTGCTTAGTCGTTCCTACTCTGCAGTCCCATGGACTGCAGCGTGCCAGGCTTCTCTGTCCATCACCAACTCCTGGAGCTTTTTCAAACTCCTGTCCATCGAATCAATGATGCCATTCAACCATCTCATCCTCTGTCGTCCCCTTCTCCTCCTGCCCTCAATCTTTCCCAGCATCAGGGTCTTTCAAATGAGTCAGTTCTTCGCATCAGGTGGCCAAAGTATTGGAGCTTCAACCTCAGCATCAGTCCTGCCAATAAATATTCAATATTTTCCTTACTTTATTTTAAAAATCTCTCCTCCTCACTGCCTTGGTCCATTATTGTTACAGGTTCCTTATTACCTACAGGATAGAATGCAAGCATCTTACAGTGTATTAAACAACAGCCTCATAATCTACCCCATAGGCTACCCACCACTTCTTTCTGTTCCTAAACATATTCTTTTCATAACTAAACCACAGTATTTAAAAGTTCTCAAGTGCTGCTTTGTACTGTCTGATTTTTGCATGTGCTATGTTTTTTGCCCTGCTTTCCAAGTGAGATCTTATTCATTTATCAAGGCTCAGATGAGAAACGTTGGAAATTTGAGAACGACATTAGGATTCTTTGCTTGCGTTGTTGCTGTAAATTATATTACTTATACATTTCTGCAAAACAAATTACCTGAAAACATTGTGGCTTAAAACATTTATTAGCTCACAGTTTCTGTGGGTCAGAATTTGGGAGTGGTTTTGCTGGATAGTTTTGACTTACACTATCTCATGAGGTTACAAGCAGAATGTCAGTAGGGACTGCACTCATCTGAAGGCTTGACTGGGCTGAAAGATCCAGCCCACTGGATTCAAGCCCACATTCAAGCCCACTCATGTGGCTTAGCAGGAGGCCTTAGATCCTTGCTGGCTGTTGGCTAGAAGCCTCAGTTCCTCACCAACCGAGCCTGCCTTTTCTCACCACATGGCAGCAACCTCCCCAGAGAAGATGATCCAAGAGACAGAATCGGAAACCACAATGTCTTTCATAACCTAGATTTGGAGGTGGCATAGCACCACTTCTGCTGTATTCTCCTGGTCACACCAACAGTGGGGAAGTGGCCCACACGGGGTATGAATACCAACACGCCAAGATCAATGCAGGGCCACCTTGGAAGTTGGCTACCACAAGAAGTAACTAAGGGCATAAATTCAAATTCATGAGACTCAGGTTCAAATCTTGTCTCTACCATGTTAGCTGTGTTACCATACATTAGTTACTTAACCTCTCTGGGTCCTGATTTCCAATTCTGCAAAATACATATGATAGTATTAACTTTATGAGATTGATGTTGGGCCCTCAAAAATGATGATTTACAAGTACCTGTCTTGCAATAAGCGTTTTGTAAATGTTAATTGTTATTAAAGTGATCTTAATTCACAGCCTTCTCAACTAATGGCCCCAAGGGTGCTCCCACACAGCCCTCTCATGCTCCTGCCTGGCTTCCTCACCTGATACTCACTCACAGAGACAGGTATATTTAGATTTCTCTGTCCATCCCCTTCCTCCACTGTTTTGCTTTGAACAGTCTCAGTCTTCTCTAACAATATTAAGCTGTAATTCCATTCCCCCCATATCCCAAAGATGTGAGTGAGATAATGTATGCGTCCTTAGGTTAAACTTCAAGTGTGGGGACCTCCCTGGTGGTGGTCCAGTGGTTAAGAATCTGTTTCCAAGGCAGGGCATGTGGGCATGATCCCTGGTTGGTGAATTAATATTCCACACGCTGCAGGGCAGCTAAGCACATGAGCCACCACTACTGAACCCAGGAGCCTTAGATCCCACACTCCATGGAGCCTGTGCAGCAAAATGAAGATCCTGCATACTGCAACTAAGATCTGACACAGCCAAAAATTAACTAATTAAAACAAACAAACAAACAAACAAAACTTCAAGTTTGGCTGGTTTGTTAACTCCATCCTGTGTGTGGCCACCTGCTCCAGACCTCTGAGCCTCTTCTTCATTAGAATTCTTTCCATGTCACTTTTATTCATTTATCAGCCTTGAGTGATTGCTCATTGCCAGGCCCAGGCTTGATGCCCAGATTCCAAGATAAAGAAGATAGGGAGAACCTGGCCTTTAGAACCTCAGCATTATTTCATGTCATCATTATTCTACTTTGTTTGGATAAACTTTCTCCCTCTTCCTTCCTTGTAGTTTTATTATTAATAACCACCAATTTTTAAGCTTATTTAACTTATATGCAGAATACATCATGAGAAACGCTGGACTGGAGGAAACACAAGCTGGAATCAAGATTGCTGGGAGAAATATCAATAACCTCAGATATGCATATAAAACCACCCTTATGGCAGAAAGTGAAGAGGAACTAAAGAGCCTCTTGATGAAAGTGAAAGAGGAGAGTGAAAAAGTTGGCTTAAAGCTCAACATTCAGAAAACGAAGATGATGGCATCCAGTCCCATCACTTCATGGGAAATAGACGGGGAAACAGTGGAAACAGTGTCAGACTTTATTTTGGTGGGCTCCAAAATCAGTGCAGATTGTGATTGCAGCCATGAAATTAAAAGACGCTTACTCCTTGGAAGAAAAGTTATGACCAACCTAGATAGCATATTCAAAAGCAGAGATATTACCTTGCCGAATAAGGTCCGTCTAGTCAAGGCTATGGTTTTTCCTGTGTCATGTATGGATGTGAGAGTTGGACTGTAAAGAAGGCTGAGCGCCAAAGAATTGATGCTTTTGAAGTGTGGTGTTGGAGAAGACTCTTGAGAGTCCCTTGGACTGCAAGGAGATCCAACCAGTCCATTCTGAAGGAGATGAGCCCTGGGATTTCTTTGGAAGGAATGATGCTGAAGCTGAAACTCCAGTACTTTGGCCACCTCATGCCAAGAGTTGACTCATTGGAAAAGACCCTGATGCTGGGAGGGATTGGGGGCAGGAGGAGAAGGGGACGACCGAGGATGAGATGGCTGGATGGCATCACTGACTCCATGGGCGTAGGTCTGGGTGAACTCCAGGAGTTGGTGATGGACAGGGAGGCCTGGCGTGCGGTGATTCATGGGGTCACAAAGAGTCGGACACGACTGAGCGACTGAACTGAACTGACTGAATTTTTAAGCACTAGCTTTGTGCCAGACTTTACATTCATGTCACCCTCTGCCAATCTGCTACGAAACAAAGAAGCAATGAGCATGAGAAATGGGATCTTAAACCTTTCAGTTTCCCACCTAGGACTTCAAGGTTACAAGAGATTCCTTCCAGATTTCTTCTGCCTGAATTATTCTTTCTGTGTGTTGACTGTTCCCTCCCTACCCCACCCCTCCTCACTGCAAGCCCACTCTGGGCTGGGGGCGCCTAACCCCTATAAGAAGCATCACGGCAGCCCTTTTGCTTTCTGCTCCCCAACTTTTCTTCTTCTTGACTGCATTGGATCTTCACTGCTGTGTGGACTTCTCTAGGTGTGGTGAGTGGGGACTACTCTCTAGTTGCGGTGCAGAGCTACTCATTGTGGTGCCTTCTCTTGCCGGGGTCCAGCCCCAGTGGATCCAGGGAATTTGAAGCTGGGATGGTGTCGGAGAGGAAAAACTTATTTATTTAGAAATATAAGATTAGATTAGGAAGAAATAGCATAGTAGGAAAATTTTAGATGGAGAAAAGAAGGCTGAATAACTTGGTTTACGTGGAAAGCCAATAAAGTCCCAACAAGGAGCTTGCACCATCTACGTTAGGCCACCGGCGTCCGTTTGAATATCGGAGAGTGCCCCGCCCTGGGCTCTCTCTCTTACAGATCTTAGCAGCCGGGACAGGTAAGTAGACGTGGCGAGCCTCCATGCCCCAGATGGGAATTCAGCCAGAAATTAGAGAAAATAGGAGACGTGGGGGAAACCAGTCCTTCCAATGACTAGCCCCTTCCAAAGACTGGCCCCCTCCAAGAACTGGCCCCACCGCTATTATCTTAGAAGGGCCTTTTACACCTTTTTGATTGTACATAGAGATCAGCATTAGCAGCCCAAAAACCAGGCTTTCTATTTACATACCCTCTCGTATACAAAAGGTCTCAGATGGTTTACATTATCTTCTGGCCAAGAGGCCTATTAACATTTTTATGGCTCTCTTCCTGGGTAATTGTCTATCAACCAGAAAACTCCTTTTCCCTAGAAGTGTTTTTTCTTTACTCTGCATTACCCTCAAAATACTAAATAAAGTTACATTCCTGTAGGACAAAGGTGCAGTGAGTTATAATAAAGAAAGTACTTAACTCAAAGATCTAATATTGCTAATACCAGGGCTACTACCTGTTTTTTCTATATACCAACCATATAAGATATGAAAATTTGACAGCAAATATTGGCTCAACAAATCAGTCCTATTCTAATGATTTTGACTCCTCACACGCCCCTACAATCCTAGGATGTTTTAAGTTTCCTGTGCCTCCTGTGGTCGGGAGGCCTCAAACAATCACCTGTGCAGCTGTACGCATTCTGCAGGCAGGCTAGAAAGCCATCAGAGAGGTTTTTGGATTGAAACACCCTTTCAAATGCAGAAGACTAAAGCCCTGAGTTTGACTTTTTCCAGAGAATGTCAGAAGAGTGGAAAAGCAGGCAGATTCTTATTTTGGGGGGGGGTACATGCTCAGGAAATGCCAGGGGTAAAACCTGAGATCTGACTTGTCCTTGCCCATCAAATCTCTGCCACGTGACCATGTCACAGGTGGGATTCCTCAGGTGGCTTCCGGCATTCTTTTGTGGTGGAACAAGGGTTCTAGTGCAAGTGAGCTCAGTAGTTGCGACGCATGGGCTGAGTTGCATGTGGTGTCTTCCCAGACCAAGGATCAAACACATGTCCCCTGCGTTGGCAGGCAGATTATTAACCACTGGTCCACCAGGGAAATCTCTGGTTCCCTTTGGATTCAAAGGAAGACATGGGCAGTTCAGACAATGGGAGACATTGGCTAGAGATCAAAGGGCAGCAAGAGGTGAGCCTGGAGCACTTCTTTGCAGATTCCTCTCTGCTTCAGTGCCACGCCTCCGCAGATAGCTGTGTCCCTCTGCAGCCGCAGCTTCTTCTGGCTGGATGGGAGGGAAGTGCCTCCTCCAAATCTCTAGCTCTCACTGGGCTCAGAGGTACAAATTCTGCCCCATTCCCTTTCAGGTCCTAGGGTGGTAATGCCTTGAAGCTGTTGCACAGTTTGGCTGATACTAAATCATTTTGATTTCATGAACTGGTAAAATACATTATGCACCATCATCAGTCCCCCACAACATTTCTTCTCATCAAGGAACACATTTTACCGCAAAAGAAGTGAGGCAAGAGGTCCTTGTCCATGGGATCTGTCTATACCATTCCTACCTCGTAAGAAGCAGCAGGCCAGGTAGATAGACGGTAGAGTGGATAGCCTACTGCACACCTATCTGTGGCACCAAGAAGGAGATAACGCCATGAAAGTTTTTGAGTTTTTTTTTTCTTTTTTTTAACAGGATGCAGGATATACTTTGAATCAACAATCAATACATATTTCTGTTTTCACACATAGGTAAAATATCAGGTCCAGGTTGGAAGCACTTACTCAAAGAACTTTGTTCGGATGTTTTGGGGGGTCTGAGTACCCAAGTGGGAAGAATGATTCCACAAGAGAACACAGCAGGTTCCATTGAAGTGAACCATCATGAGCTCATTGGATCACAAAACTAAAAGGCAAAATGAGAGTTACTCTCCACGTTGAAATTAAAAGACACTTGCTCCTTGAAGAAAAGTTATGACTAACCTAGATAGCATATTAAAAAGCAGAGACATTACTTTGCCAACAAAGGTCCATCTAGTCAAAACTATGGTTTTTCCAGTAGTCACGTAAGGATGTGAGAGTTGGATTCTAAAGAAAGCTGAGCACCAAAGAACTGATCCTTTTGAACTGTGGTGTTGGAGGACACTCTTGAGAGTCCCTTGGACCGCAAGGAGATCCAACCAGTCCATCCTAAAGGAAATCAATCCTGAATGTTCATTGGAAGGACTGATGCTGAAGCTGAAACTCCAATACTTTGACCACCCGATGCAAAGAAGTGATTCATTTGAAAAGACCCTGATGCTGGGAATGATTGAAGGTAGGAGGAGAAGGGGAGGACAGAGGATGAGATGGCTGGATGGCATCACCAACTCAATGGACATGAGTTTGAGTAGGCTCTGGGAATTGGTGATGGACAGGGAAACCTGGCGTGTTGCAGTCCATGGGGTCACAAAGAGTCGGACACAACTGAGCAACTGAACTGACTAACTGACTCTGTGTTGGGGAGCCAGGTTCTGATTACCAAGGAGAAGCTGGATGCCTGCCTCACAATGTGGACATAGAGAACCATGTCTGGAACCTAGGGGATGCTTGGGGTACGTCTTAGTACTTCCATGTCCAATAGTAATACCTAATGCAAAGATGGGCAGAACCACTGAAGATTCAGACCCTGTAGAAATGAAAGCTGAAGTCATTATAGCAGGTAAAGAAAACACATGCTGATGTGCTGGCTGAGAGCAAAGGAAGGAAGCATAGAATGAGTAACAGGGGAAGGAAGTTGTAAATTTCAACCCTACCCGGTGATCAGCTACAGAAACAAGTACTATCACCACTCTGCCTGGGTTTTTTTTCTTTACATGTTTGCAAAGGTTTACTTTTTAAAAATTGAAGTATACATTTACATTGTAGTGTTAAGTTCTGCCATACAGCAAAGTGATTACAGTTATATACGTGCATGAATTCTTTTTAATATACTTTTCCATTATGGTTATCACAGGATGTTGAATATAGTTCCCTGTGCTACACATTAGGACCTTGCTGTTTATCCATTCTCTATAAATTGGTTTTGCATCTGCTAACCCCAACCTCCCAATACAGCCCCCTCAGCAACCACAAATCTATTTTATATGTCTCTGAGTCTGTTCTTTCTACATAGATAGGTTCATTTGTGTCAAATTTTAGATTCCACATATAAGTGACTTTGTTTGAACACATTTATACTTAATAAATGGTCTTCCCAGGTGGCTCAGTGGGTAAGGAATCTGCCTGCAATGCAGGAAACTCAGGAGACATGGGTTCGATCCCCAAGTCAGGAAAATCCTCTAGAGAAAGGCATGGTAACCCACTCTAGTATTCTTACATGGAGAGTCTCATGGACAGAGGAGCCTGGTAAGCTACAGTCTATAGGGTCACAAAGAATCAGACACGACTGAACACACATATACTTAGTAAACACTTATGTCTTCTCTTCCTTGCTTTCCCTTATAATTTATGCAAGTACTAGTGATGGTGGCAAGTTTTAAAATTAATCTTTGGTTACAAAACATTTAGTTAGGACTGCTACTCACATCAACCAGAGACAGATACTGTGACTGTTATACAGAAATGAAATGAAAAAGTGAAAGTGAAGTCGCTCAGTCATGTCTGACTCTTTGCGACCCCATGGACTGTAGCCCACAAAGCTCCTCAGTCCATGGAATTTTCCAGGCAAAAGTACGGGAGTGGGTTACCATTTCCTTCTCCAGGGGATCTTCCTGATTCAGGGATCAAACCCTGGTCTCCTGCATTGCAAGCAGATGCTTTCTGCCTTCTGAACCACCAGTGAAGATCCTGAAATGGACACATTTAATTTTGAGATTTTGTGCCTCTCTTCTCTGGGCGAAGTAAGGGTGCTTCATTTGTACAAAGGATAGTTGCATTTTGTGAGGCAGAAGCATGCAACTCTGTTGTTACATGGCGGTTTAAGTATGTGTAGAAGAGTCTGCATGAATGATGAGCTGCCAATGGTAGCTGTGCTCGTTATTCAGCTCTGATTTCTCTGCTCCAAACCCATCCTTCTGGGCTCAGCATTTTCATCCTGGGGCTAGGACCCTGTCATTTCTTTACTCCTTTGCCAGTGGCTCACTGTTAGGTTTAGTCAACAAGGGGCACTGAATGGAGCTGGGAGGCAGTAAGGGGAAGAAAGGTCTCACATCTCCCAGTGCTGGCTTCCTGCTCCTGCTCTGAGCAACAGTTTGTCACCCGGCAGTGGCCCTTGGTTCCAGGTTTCAGGGTTTTGTTCACACCCCCACAATCAGCCTCATTGTGCCCTCTCACCTAACTAGTACCCGCTAAGGCACCTCTTCTCTCAGGGAATTAGCTCCGTGGTGTCCATGCTCTCAGCTCTGGAGCTCTTAGGGCCAGAAGAACAGGGCCAGCAGGTAGGGAGCAGCTACCTCACAGATCTCAGTCCAGTTCTATGGAGTTTTTCCTAATGAATAATCCCTATCTCCTCCTTGTGTTTACCTAGCTCTAAGCACAGCATTGTTACCGACCCGCTCTCAAGTTGGTCCCCAGCAAGGGATCTTCTGCCCTCTGTTGCTCGTACGAGTAGAACCAGACCAACTTCAGCTCAGAAGCAAAGGAAGCTGTTTTTTGATCAAAAAAAAAATGGAGGAGGCTGGAGTCCCCAACCTCCGAGCCATGGACCTGTACCTCCTGCCAGATCTGTGGTGGCATTAGATTAGAAATAGAACGCACAATAAATATAATGAACCTGAATCTTCCTGAAACCACCCTCCCCTCCTCTCAATCTGCGGAAAAATTGTCTTCCACCCGTGTCTGTGCTAAAAAGGCTGGGGACTATTGCTGGAGAGTACCCATTCATCCAGGCAGGCCATGAGTGGGTCTGCTTTATAGGGTTCAAGTCAGCGGGGAGGGGGAGGAAGAAAGTGGAGCTCAAGGAGGCCGCCGCAGCTGTGCTGCCCAGGCTCCAGATTGCCCTCAGGCCCCGTGTCTCTGCGCACGCCCCCACCGGCACGCCCCCACCCCCACCACCCCCGCCTTGGGCA
>SJXQ01011754.1:88295-116347 GCA_006408695.1 Aepyceros melampus
ACCAGAGCCTCGAGGGCAGCACTTCTGCGCTCGGTCCCAAGCTGAGATGTCTGCACAGTCCACACCTGAAATTTGCCCAGTGCCAGGCCTCTGCACGCAGCTCCCTACAAGCAGGTGAAGCTAGATGAAGCCCAAAGGAGAAAAGGTTAGATTTTATTTTATTACCAATATTCTATGTTAATTTCCGGGAATTGCTAATGGACTTTGCCCGGACAAATCCCTCCTGGGTTTTTCGACCAGTTCCTCACTCTTGAGGGGCACTAGGGGTGCAGGTCCGTCTTCTGTAACTGCTTAGCTGGTTTGGGGCGTCGACATAACCCTGAGTGGAGGAGCAGAGCTGCTGCTGCTGCCTTTACATGTACTTGGTTGTCACAGGACTGTGTCCTGCCTGTTCCAATCCCTGAGCGACCGCTATTTGGAGTTTTAGAAACTCTAGCTTCTTGGAGATGGAGGATTCCGGACAGTTGAGGATGCATGGCCCAGATGTTAGCAGGAGAATAATGGTCACACATTCCATTTTTCCTACAAATGAAGGTATCTTGGTCTTTGTCTGTAGGCATAATTGTGCCCTGATGTCAAGGTTCACTGCCATAGCTAAATATCCCTGGCAACACTTTTTGTGGTTTTTTGAAGAGACATTTTGGGTCAGAGGGAGGTTCACTCAAGGAGTCAGGGAGTCTGTTGCCCAGGTTGTCTCTCCAGAGGTTGGGGCTCAGGGGCCTCCTTGTGATATGTCCACGGAGTGATCCCTCAGTTTTAGGGCAGGATGGCTGGTTCGGGTCACTGAGTGGAGACTGGTCCTCTTAGGGGTGAGCTGACCTTCCAGGCTGCTACTTTTCCAGGTGTTTAGGTTCATCTGATCTCCCAGCTAGAACTGGGGGAGGGCCAGGTCCATGGTCCAGGCAGCACCTGGTCACCACATACCTGAGGACTCATGGTTTCTCCTAGCTGGGAGTATACTTGAGTTGTTCTGTTCAAGGGGCTAAGGTATCCCTACTTTCGGGCTGGGGAATGAATCTTCCATGTGTGCATGCTAAGTTGCTTTACTTGTGTTTGACTCTTGACGACCCCATGGACTATAGCCTTGGGATTCTCCAGGCAAGAATACTGGAGTGGGTTGCCATGCCCTCCTCCAGGGGATCTTCACGACCCAGGAATGGAACCTGTGTCTCTTACCTCTACTGCAATGGCAGGTGGATTCTTTACTACTAGAGCCAGCTGGGAAGCCCGAGTCTACCATACATGGGTTCAAATGCACTTTGAGTTATCCCCTGAGGCTAACTACATGTGGAGCATGACATTGGGGAGTAACTTAATCCAGTGTTTTTTGAGTCTCTTAGTGTAGAAGTTTGCTAAGGTTGTTTTAAGTTCTAAATAGATCTCTCTCCTTTTCCCAAACAGTTGGGGTGTCCAGGCTGAGTGCAAGTTTCATTTTATGCGGAAGGTATTTGTTATCCCTTTTGTCACTTGAGACACAAATGCTGGGCCATCATCACTTTATAGGGGCCCTGGGAGCCCAAACCTGGGGACTCTCTCTCTTGGTGATATTTCAGCCACTGTGGCTGCTGTTTCAGTTCTAGAGGGGAATGCTGCTGCTGCTGCTGCTGCTGAGTCGCTTCAGTCATGTCTGACTCTGCGCGACCCCATAGGTGGCAGCCCAGCAGGCTCCCCGTCCCTGGGATTTTCCAGGCAAGAACACTGGAGTGGGCTGCCATTCCCTTCTCCAATGCATGAAAGTGAAAAGGGAAAGGGAAGTCGCTCAGTCGTGTCCGACTCTTAGCGACCCCATGGACTGCAGCCCACCAGGCTCCTCCATCCCTGGGATTTTCCAGGCAAGAGTACTGGAGTGGGCTGCCATGTCCTTCTCCAGGGAATGCTCTACCCGCCCTGATAATGTATCCTCTAATACCAAGAGACACCTGAAGTCGTTTAATGCTCTTGCCGTGACAGTGAAATCAATCAGCTAATCTTCAGGACATGTCCTGGATGGGGCTTACTGGGGGCCTCTCAGGAGCCTGACGTTGAGGTTGTTCATTGTGCAGATGGGGCAGGTCTCAACTATCCGACTGATTATATTTTCATGCCAGAAGTTACCATGACCTCAACCAACCAACTATACAGAGCTTCCCTTCCGTAGTGAGTTCCATGATGAGCCTTCCTGATGGCTTGACAAGCTGCACTTTGGAGAAAGTATTGCCCGTGTTCATTAACTAGAAACACATGGCCTCCTAGATCTTTGTTGAAGCCCATTTTCAGGCTTTGTCTAATTCTTCCTTTGTGTAGAGTGGGAAATAATTGGGTGGACTTGGCCTCTTAGGGCCACCCATTTGGCAGTTGTGTCTATTGTGTTGTTCCCCTCTATTACCTCTGCATCCCTCTTTTGGTGACCCCAACAATGAATCGTTGACACTTTTGGGGGGCAGCTGCACTGCTTCTAGGAGTCTCAGTAGATTTAAATCATACTTCACCTGTTTATTCTCTGCTGTTAGTATACATCTTTCCTTCCAAATAGTCCCGTGTGTGTGTGTAGGGTGGCATAAACTTTTAAGCTCCTCCTAGTCCTGAGCTCTACGGAGAAGGCAATGGCACCCCACTCCAGTACTCTTGCCTGGAAAATCCCATGGACAGAGGAGCCTGGTGGGCTGCAGTCCATGGGGTCACTAGGAGTCGGACACGACTGAGTGACTTCACTTTCACTTTTCACCTTCATGCATTGGAGAAGGAAATGGCAACCCACTCCAGTGTTCTTGCCTGGAGAATCCCAGGGACTGGGGAGCCTGGTGGGCTGCCGTCTATGGGGTCGCACAGAGTCGGACACGACTGAAGCGACATAGCAGCAGCAGCAGCAGCAGTCCTGAGCTCTAAGCCTCAGGTGAATCTATCAGCTTGGCCTGTTGGACTCAAGTCCCTGGGGATAGGTTGTGCATCTGTGACTTGGGTCCGGGAGGTCCCTGCATACTCTGCTGACCTTTCCCCCCTCTCTCATAAAACTGCTCCTGTCTATGAACCATTCCTCTCGGCATTTGAAAGAGGCTCACTTCCTAGGTCAGGGAAACTGGAACAGATCCTGACTGGTTTCTGTAAGATCGTGCTCCAGTAGCCCTGTTTCTCTGGGTACCAAAGTGGCAGGATTTAGTGGATGACAGGTTTAGTGTTTGTTTGTTCGTTTATATTGAGGTATATTTGATATACAATATTATAGAAGTTTCAGGTTTACAACATAGTGATTCATAATTTTAAAGACTGTATTCCATTTATAGTTGTTATAAAATATTTGCCATATTCCTCATGTTGTACAGTATATCCTTATAGCTTATTTTATACATAGTAGTTTACACCTCTTAATCCCCACCCCTACCTTGCCCTCCTCCTTCCCTCTCCCTACTGGTAGCCAGAAGGTTTTTTCTCTCTGAGTCTGTTTCTTTTATAGTTTCACTAGTTTGTTGTATTTTTTAGATTCCACATATAAGTAATATTGTACAGGGTTTGTCTTTCTCTGCCTGACTTATTTCACTTAACATAATGCCTTCCCAGTGTATCCATGTTGTCGCAGATGGCAAAATTTTATTCTTTTCAATGGCTGAGTAGTATTCCATTGTATGTATAGACTACATCCTCTTTATCCATTCATCTGTTGATGGGTACTTAGGTTGCTCCCATGCCTTGACAATTGTAAATAATGCTGCTAAGAACATTGGGGTGCATGGGTCCTTTCAAACTAGTGGTTTTGCTTTTTCAGATAAATGCCCAGGAATGGAATTGCTGGAACAAATGGCAGTATAACATATGCTGGGTTTTTGTGGTACCCACTGGGTTGTCTAAAAGCATAGCCTGAACTTAAATTGACCTTCCCTGACTGCTTTCTAAAGCCTGAACCTGGAGTGGAGTCCATATAGTGACTCACTGACCAACTGTTAACTTTTCAGCCTCTTATTGGAGGATTGTAGTAGCTGCTACTGCCCAGAGGCAAAGAGGCCTTCCCTTAGTGGTTTGATCTAATTGTTTGGAAATGTTCCCTTTTGTCCTTTTAGTCTTCCAATACGGTAATCAATCCATTATACTGAATTCTTCCTGTTCACACTCACGGTTTTCATTTCTGTTTTTCTACTGGACTTGATACAGTCATCTTTTAGTGCTTAACCATCCCTCTTTTGCTCCCTTAATCCTGCATCGTAAATAGTCCCTTGATCAAGGACTCTAAAATCTGAGCAAATTGGAATGAATTATTTTAGCTGTTGGATCCAGCCTTATGAATGAATGGATAACCTGAATGGAGTTTGGTGGATCTTGGTGTTGTGATCAGAAGACTAAAGCTGAAGTTTAGATTTGTTAATTACTAGTTCTATGACCTTGGCAACTCACTTAACTAGTCTCAACCCAAGGGTCTTCAACTGCAAAGTGGGAAAATAAAGCCTCCTTTTTAGGGCTGTAGTGGAGATTAAGTGCAAATTTATGTGTCTGGCAGAGTATATAGCACATAATAAGCTCTAAGAAATGGTTCCTGTTATGATCAGAAAATACACCCTGATGTTTGAACAACCAAATTAAAAAACGTCTACTTTGCAGGATTGCAAGGATTCAATTTATATGATGGAGGCAAAGTGCCTAGCCCTGTGCATGACAGTTAACAAATGTCCAATAACCATTAGCTCTAAATTTCTTTAAAAAAACTTTTCAGTAAAATTTGTCTGTTGGTTATTTTAAAGATAATTCTATTAAGAAGGATTTAACTTTTACCAAAATTAGGCAAAAACATATTTCATTTATGAACTAGATTTTAATACTTAAAAAAATAGAGAATCAAATAATCAATTCTTGCTCTCTTTCACTGTGTATCATAACCAACAAAGATTTAGTCCATGAATGCTCACTTAAAAAATTAATGAAAAAAAAGAATAGAACAGAATTTGATCTATTAAACTTCCTTTCCCAGAAAAATGTACTTATGTAGATACCATAATGTTACAGGCTCTAAATGTATGGCTGAAATTGGTGGTAGATTAATTTATGGACATGCTAATAAAAAAATTGAGAATCTATTTCCTCTTCCAAGAACTTATAAATTTGTTATTGCTGTTAAATATTAGTTCCTGGCTACAATTAACCACAAATTTCCTCATGAACATGTCAGGACTCTCGGGTTAAAATAAACAAACACATTTTTGGGGTATCAATAAAAATTTAAGAAGATAAGATGGTTGAAAAAAGAAAGTAGTTTTTTCAAGGGAGGGACTAAGAGGGGAGTCAAGGTATCAACCTTAGCTGCCATTCCAAGAATATATTTAATATTGGGCTTTGTAACATACGAATCTCCTTTATTGGGACTGCTGATTTATCTTCCTAATTATGATTACAGACTGACAGCAAAAATATTTAGTATTCCTTAAGGAAATACCTTTGAGAAGGCAATGGCAATGCACTCCAGTACTCTTGCCTGGAAAATCTCATGGACGGAAGAGCCTGGTAGGCTGCAGTCCATGGGGTCGCAAAGAGTCAGACACGACTGAGTGACTTCACTTTCACTTTTCACTTTCATGTATTGGAGAAGGGAATGGCAACTCACTCCAGTGTTCTTGCCTGGAGAATCCCAGGAACAGGGGAGCCTGGTGGGCTGCCATCCCTGGGGTTGCACAGAGTCAGACATGACTGAAGCAACTTTGCAGCAGCAGCAGCAGCAGCAGCAAGGAAATACCTAACTCAGGTAGGACTCGGGGCATATGTGGGCAGGAGATGGACATTTGGAGCGGTGAAGCCCATAAGAGCACTGTAAGAACCAGGGATGCTATCTGGGGATGCTCAGGAGGTTGGCGCAGCCCTGGGGCCAATCCCAGGATCAATGGGCCCTGTCAAGGACTGTGTGATGGGAGGAGGGCCGTAGGACATCAGGAGGCCAGCACAGCACTGGCATGTTCTGGAGGCAATGGGAACAAATCCCTGGTAAGCCCCCAAGTAACAATAGTTCACATTCTTTCAGGTCTATCTGGATTGTGCTTTTCAAAATTTCAAAACCTTGTGACATATCTTACTTTATCTGAGCCTTCTCCAGGCAAGAATACTGGAGTGGGTTGCCATGCCCTGCTCCAGGGATCTTCCTGACCCAGGGACCGAACCTGCATCTGTTGCATCTCCTGCATTGGCGGGCACTGCCTGGGAGGCCTGATGGAGACCTGAAAGTGAAAGTGTTAGTCGCTCAGGCATGGCCGACTCTTTGTGACCCCATGGACTGTAGCCCATCAGGCTTCTCTGTCCATGGGATTCTCCAGGCAAGAATACTGGAGTGGGTTGCCATGCCCTCCTCCAGAGGATCTTCCTGACCCAGGGATTGAACCCACACCTCCTGCATCGCAGGCAGACTCTACCATCTGAGCCACCGGGGAAGCCCAGTGTAGACCTAGTTGGGTAGAAAAGAGCTGGTTCAACTCTGCTCTAGGGGAAGAAAGTGAGGATCAGATGAAACAAAATAATTAAATGGCAGAGTTGGGACCAGGACCCAGAATTTCTGTCTCCTAGGCTAGGATTCTCTCTAGAGAGAAAAGACAAAATGACTGCTTATTACTGGAATGTCAATGGAAGGAGAAGTAAAACAAAAGTAAGGATTCAGTGATGACGGAGGAAAGACATACTTCCCGGGAAAGTAAGCAGGGCCACACCGCTTCAATTTTCCTCATGATCACAGTTAGGAGACCACCAGGTTGAACACAGGGGTGTTGTTGCAGGTGCGCCAGGTCATCTTTTGAGCTGTTCACTGTCCAGATGCTGGTGCTGAACCGCCATCCCTCTTGCTTCCACTAACAACCATGTAAATAACAAGCCTGTTTACATTTCCAGTCAATACCAACTCATACAGGGGGGAGAGCACCAAAACGCATTTTTTTACTGTAAAGTAAGGCATACTTGTAATTATTAACATGTGAAAACACTTTATAAACTGTCGAGTGCTACAGAATGTCCAATTATTACTATTATCATCATCATCAACACGTTAGGTTTTTCTCCAACCAAAGAAGTACACATTCAGTCTCACCTCTCTTTTCTCCTACAGTTTAAATGATTTCTGTATCTCAGTTCAGTTCATTTCAGTTCAGTCACTCAGTCGTGTCCGACTCTTGTGACCCCATGGATGGTAGTACACCAGGCTTCCCTGTTCATCACAAACTCCCGGAGCTTACTCAAACTCATGTCCATTGAGTCGGTGATGCCATCCAACTGTCTCATCCTCTGTCATCCCCTTCTCCTCCTGTCTTCAATCATTTCCAGCATCAGGGTTCTTTTCAAATGAGTCAGTTCTTCTCATCAGGTGGCCAAAGTATTGGAGTTTCAGCTTCAGCATCAGTACTTCCAATGAATATTCAGGACTGATTTCCTTTAGGATTGACTAGTTCTTTTTTTTTTTTTTTTTAGGATTGACTAGTTCTTTTAGGATTGATCTCCTTGTAGCCCAAAGGACTCTCAAGAGTCTTCTCCAACACCACAGTTCAAAAGCATCAACTCTTAGGTGCTCAGCTTTCTTTATAGTCCAACCCACACATCCATACGTGACTACTAGAAAAACCATTGCTTTGACTAGATGGACCTTTGTTGGCAAAGTAATGTCTCTGCTTTTCAACATGCTATCTCGGTTGGTTATAACTTTTCTTCCAAGGAGCAAGATTCTTTTAATTTCATGGCTGCAGTCACTATCTGCAGTGATTTTGGAGCCCCCCAAAATAAAGTCTCACTGTTTCTATTGTTTCCCCATCTATTTGCCATGAAGTGATGGGACCAGATGCCATGATCTTCATTTTCTGAATGTTGAGCTTTAAGCCAACTTTTTCACTCTCCTCTTTCACTTTCATCAAGAGGCTTTTTAGTTCCTCTTCACTTTCTGCCATATGTGTGGTATCATCTACATATCTGAGGTTACTGTTATTTCTCCTGACAATCTTGCTTCCAGCTTGTGCTTCATCCAGTCCAGCACTTCTCATGATGTACTCTGCATATAAGTTAAATAAACAGGGTGACAATATACAGCCTTGATGTACTCCTTTCCCAATTTTGAACCAGTCTATTGTTCCATGTTTAGTTCTAACTGTTGCTTCTTGACCTGCATATAGGTTTCTCAGGAGTCAGGTTCAGGTGGTCTAGCATTCCATCTCTTGAAGAATTTTCCAGTTTGCTGTGATCCACATAGTCAAAGACTGTGGCATAATCAATAAAGCAGAAATAGATGTTTTTCTGGAACTCTCTCACTTTTTCAGTGATCCAGTGGATGTTGGCAATTTGATCTCTGATTCCTCTGCCTTTTTAAATCCAGCTTGAGTATCTGGAAGTTCACAGTTCATGTACTGTTGAAGCCTGGCTTGGAGAATTTTGAGCATTACTTTACTAGCATGTGAGATGAGTGCAATTCTGCAGTAGTTTGAGCATTCTTTGGCATTGCCTTTCTTTGGGATTGGAATGAAAACTGACCTTTTCCAGTTCTGTGGCCACTGCTGAGTTTTCCAAATTTGCTGGCATATTGAGTGCAGCACTTTCACAGCATCATCTTTTAGGATTTGAAATAGCTCAACTGGAATTCCATCACCTCCACTAGCTTTGTTCGTAGTGATGCTTCCTAAGACACACTTGACCTCAAATTCTAGGATGTCTGGCTCTAGGTGACACATCATGATTATCTGGGTCATGAAGATCTTTTTTGTATAGTTCTCTTGTGTATTCTTGCCACCTCTTCTTAATAGCTTCTGCTTCTGTTAGGTCCATACCATTTCTGTCCTTTACTGTGCCCATCTTTGCATGAAATGTTCCCTTGGTATCTCTAATTTTCTTGAAGAGATCTGTAGTCTTTCCCATTCTATTGTTTTCCTCTATTTCTTTGCATTGATCACTGAGGAAGGCTTTCTTATCTCTCCTTGCTATTCTTTGGAACTCTGCATTCAAATGCAGAGTATATCTTTCCTTTTCTCCTTTGCCTTTCACCTCTCTTCTTTTCACAGCTATTTGTAAGACCTCCTCAGACAACTTTTTTTTTTTTTTTTGCCTTTTTGCATTTCTTTTTCTTGGGGATGGTCTTGATCACTGCTTCCTGTACAATGTCACGAACCTCTGAGCATAGTTCTTCAGGCACTCTATCAGATATAATCCCTTGAATTTATTTGTCACTTCCACTGTATAATCATAAGGGATTTGATTTAGGTCATACCTGAATGGTCTAGTGGTTTTCCCTACTTTCTTCAATTTAAGTCTGAGTTTGGCAATAAGGAGTTCATGATCTGAGCCAGAGTCAGCTCCTGGTCTTGTTTTTGCTGACTGTATGGAGCTTCTCCATCTTTGGCTACAAAGAATATAATCAATCTGATTTTGGTATTGACCCTCTGGTGATGTCCATGTGTAGAGTCTTCTCTTGTGTTGTTGGGAGAAGGTGTTTGCTATGACCAGTGCATTCTCTTGGCAAAACTCTGTTAGCCTTTGCCCTGCTTCATTCTGTACTCCAAGGCCAAATTTGCCTGTTACTCCAGGTGTTTCTTGACTTCCTACTTTTGCATTCCGGTCCCCTATAATGTAAAGGATATCTCTTTTGGGTGTTAGCTTTAGAAGGTTTTGTAGATCTTCATAGAACCATTCAACTTCAGCTGTTTCAGCATTACTGGTCGGGGCATTGACTTGGATTAGTGTGATATGAATGGTTTGCCTTGGAAATGAACAGAGATCATTTTGTTCAGATTGCATCCAAGTACTGCATTTTGGACTCTTTTGTTGACTATGATGGCTACTCATTTTCTTCTAAGGGATTCTTGTCCACAGTATTAGTTATAGTGGTCATCTGAGTTAAATTCACCCATTCCAGTCCATTTTAGTTCACTAAAATGTTGATGTTCACTCTTGCCATCTCCTGTTTGACCACTTCCAATTTGCCTTGATTCATGGAACTAACATTCCAGGTTCCTATGCAATATTGCTCTTTACAGCATCGGACTTTAAATCAGAACCAGTTTGCCCCTCAGTCAATCTTTCCCATCAGGAAGCTTCCATAAGCCTCTTATCCTTTTCCATCAGAGGGCAGACAGAATGAAAACCAAATTCACAGAAAACTAACCAGTCTGATCACATGGACCACAGCCTTGTCTAACTCAGTGAAACTAAGAGCCATGCCCTGTAGGGCCACCCAAGACAGATGGGTCATGGTGGAGAGTTCTGACAAAACGTGGTCCACTGGAGAAGGGAATGGCAAACCACTTCAGTATTCTTGTCTTGAGAACTCCATGAACAGTATGGAAAGGCAAAGAGATAAGACACTGAAAGATGAACTCCCCAGGTCGGTAGGTGCCCAATATGCTACTGGAAATCAGAGGAGAAATAACTCCAGAAAGAATGAAGAGATGGAGCCAAAGCAAAAACAACACCCAGTTGTTGGATGTGACTGGTGATGAATTCTGTATCTATAATCAAATAAAATTTAGAATGTCTTTTGGTATAGAACTATGTCAGTGTCTCTTAAAAGCTCAAGTAACCTCTGTCCGCCTTTTCTACTTTTTTCCTTATTACACTTTCTCCTCCCATTACCCTTTTCTTCCCGGAAACTCAAGTGGCCTAGAGACCTCAAATTGGCCTGGCCTCAGAAACAGAGTTAGGGTCAGAGAGCCACAGACAGGGAAGGAAACTTTAAGACTGAAGTTGACAAGTAACAGAGCTCAGACCCAGAAGGTGAAGTGACTTGCCCAGGATTACCGGATTGCAGAGTTGCAGAGTCAAGACTGAAAGACAAGACTTCTGATTCCTGGCCTACTGCTTGTTCCACTGTGCCGCACCCTCCAGTGTGGTTTCTTCCTGCTACAGTGTCAGGCCATTCAAGTTCTGAGATTTTACTTTATCATACCATACCTTTACTTACCATACCCTACACAATGGTTCCATGAGTGTATCTCCCATTGGCCCCTCTAGGGATTCTCTCATGGATGGAGGTCACCCTGGCATCTACCAGATTTTAAGACTAGGGACTGGTAAGAAACCAAGGATATGTACTGTGTGGATCAATAATCCCAAAATGTCTCTTTTGAGTTTGTTCAAAATTTCATAGTTCAGGCATGGACTCCTGAAAACTTGCCTACTTTGAGTTCTATCTAGAGTGCAGATTCTTAACCTTAGCAGCACCTAAGAGCCACCTGGAAATCTTTTTAAAAATATTGATTCCTGGGAATTCCCTGGTGATCCAGAGGTTAGGACTTCTCACTTTCACTACTGAGGCTGTGGCTTTGATCCCTTGTCAGGGAATTAAGATCCCACAAACTGCGTTGTACAGCCAAAAAAAAATGTATATCTATATCTTCCTCAAAACAGAGAGCCCAGAAATAAACCCACACATCTATGGACAATTAATCTTTGATGAGGAAGGCAAGAACATACAATGGAGAAAAGACAGTCTTTTCAGCAAGTGGTGCTGGGAAAGTTGGACAGTCACACGTAAATCAATGAAGTTAGAACACACCCTCAAATCATACACAAAAAATAAATTCAAAATGGCTTGAAATCTTAAGTATAAGATGTGACATCATAAAACTCCCAGAAGTGAACATAGGCAAAATATTCTCTGACAAAAATTGAATGCATTTCTTAGGTCAGTCACCCAAGGCAAAAACAAACAAACGGGACCTAATCAAACTTAAAAGCTTTTGTACAGCAAGGAAACCATAAATAGAATGAAAAGATAACCTAGGGACTAGGAGATATATTTGCAATGATGCAACCAACAAGGGCTTAATTTCCAAAATATACAGACAGGCTCTCACAATAACAAACAAACAAACAAAAAAGCCCAGTTGAAAAATGGGCAGAAGACCTAAATAGACATTTCTCCAAAGAAGATATACAGATGGCCAATAGGAACAGGAAAAGATGCTTATCATAGCTAATTATTAGAGAAATGCAAATCAAAACTAAAATGAGGCACCACCTCACACTAGTCAGAGTGGGTATCATTAAAAAGTCTACAGATGATAAATGCTGGAGAGGGTGTGGAGAAAAGGGAACCCTCCTACATTGTTAGTGGGAGTATAAGTTGATGCAGCCACTATGGAAGACAGTAAGGAGATTCCCCAAGAAACTAAAAACAGAATTACCATCTGATCCAGCAATTCCACTTCTGGGCATATACTAAGGCAAAACTCTAATTTGAAAAGATACATGCACCCCTATGTTCATAGTAGCACTATTTACAATAGTCAAAATATGGGAAGAACCTACATGTCCATCGACAGATAAATACATAAAGAAGATGTGGTACATCTATACAGTGGAATATTACTAAGCCATTAAAAATGAACTAATTTGCAGCAACATGGATAGATTATCATACTAAGTCTGTTAGAAAGAGAAAGACAAATACCATATGATATCACTCTATGAAGAATGTAAAATATCAATATGACATAAGTGAACCTGTCTATGAAGCAGAAACAGACTCACAGACTAGAGAACAGACTTATTTGCCAAGGGGGAGGAGGTGGAGGGAGGGAAGGACTGGAAATTTGGAGTGAGCATCCTACTATATATAAGATGGAGAAACAACAAGATCCTATTATGTAGCACAGGGAACTGTATTCAACATCCTGTAATAAACCCGAATTGGGGAAAAAAAAATGTATGTATAACTGAGTCACTTTGCTATACAGCAGAAATTAACACAACACTGTAAATCAATTATACATCAATAAATTAAAAAAAAAAATTGATTCATGGCCTCATTTCGGCCAGTCGAATCTGAATCTCTAGGAGAAGGGTCCATGCACTGATAAGTTTGCAAAGCTCCCAGGTAATTCTGGGTTTAGCCAGAATTGAGAAGCAGAGCCCTGGAATCTAGACATCATACTAAACTCACCGCAAAGATCTGGTGTCTTTAATTTGTCTACTTCAAAGTCTGTCTTTAAATCCACTGTTATTCATTCTGGAGAATGGCCTCCTTTGCAGTTAACCCACAGCTAACCTCCTGCTCAGATAAACCCACAGTCTATCCCATTGGAAGAATTTAACCTGCTCAGTCTCCCGGGTCACTTTCAGTGTCCCTCCCTTGGACAGAATCCACTTTGTCTCCTGGCTCATCATTCTGACATGGGCTTCTTTCAGCTCCAAATACCCCCACTTCTTACTGAACTCAAAATTTCCCTCCTTGCCTTCTGCAATCAAAGATCCCTCCCCAGACAACTGAAAATTATAGATATTCTTCAGACGAGGAAATAAGATGAATATGGCTCGGGTCTTCTGAATCCATGGTTTGCATTAGTTTCCATTCCATTGCCCGCTCATTCATTTACTCTTTATGGAATGTCTCCTGGGACCAGATCCAGCCTCTTTCCTTTTGTGTATCTTGAATAACCCCACAGGAAGACCATCATGTATGCAACCATTGGGCATGTCACTTGCAGTGTCATCCACCACCCAGCTAAGGGATAGGCATGATGAACATGTCTTCAAAGCAGCAGCTAGGACATGGCTTCCCTGACTGCTAACTTACTCTCCTCTTCTCCTTCCTGATGTCCCTATTTCTTCAGGGAAAGAAAACTGGCCATTTCTCACTCGAGGTTCACGTGCCACACTGTATGCTTTGACTGAAAGACTCTGTGGGTCAGTCTCTGTTGTGGCAGGTGAACTGGTTCCCCTTAAGTGAGTCACTCCAGAGGGTAACATTCATGTACTTGTGCATCAGTATGAGTCTGAAAAAGGAGGCTGCTGTGCTGCCCCAGTGCATCCCATGCAAAAGTGCTCTGGTCTTTCCGGGCCTGAACTCCTCACCTGCCTTTTGGTTCATGACTCACCTCCAGGAGACAGCAATTGGCCCTCTGACTTCTAGTTTTCTCACAAGCACACTACACATGCATCCTCATCTTTACACAAAACCATCCCTGCTAACGCATTTGAGTTTACGAGCCTTATATCTAGACCCTTTGATGCACCTGACCTTCTTCCTGGGAAACCTCTGGAACTGGCTGGGTCATCAGGATGCAGAGGAGTGAAATATGTGGCATGTGGCAAGCTTGACAGACGTCTCCACTATCTTTCCCTCTAGGCCTGGATGAGGCCTTAGTCTCCTCATCACTGGATCCAGGTGGTCACTGTTATTTGGAGCTGGCCAAAAAGTCTACTGCCCAGCATGGCAGTGGAAGGAAATGTCTTTGGAACTGCACCCACCCAGATCTGAGTGTCAACCCTATAATTCACCCAGCCTGGTTTCTTTATTTTGTTAGACTAGGACACTACTACCTACTTCCTGTCAGGTGACTGTGAGAATATCTGTAAGACATCAAGTACCCCTCCTAGCCCATAAAACGCAGATTCCTTCTCTTTTCTCCCCACTTTAGGACATTTCTTTGACGACTCAATGACTATTAAGCAATTTTAGGGTTGGAGTAGATTACAAAGTCCTTCCCCAAAAATAAAACCAGCGTCTGGGTGAGGGAGATGGTATGTGTAGATAAAAACGATAGGATTTTTTAGAGTTTATAGGAAGAGCCTATGAAAGTGAAAGTCACTCAGTCCTGTCTGATTCTTTGCAACCCCATGAACTATACAGTCCATGGAATTCTCCAGGCCAGAATACTGGAGTGGGAAGCCATTCCCTTCTCCAGGGTATCTTCCCAATCCAAGGATCGAACTCAGGTCTCCTACATAGCAGGCAGATTCTTTACCAGCTGAGCCACCAGGGAAGCCTATACAGAATAGTCTATAGAATCTGGAAATTCTAGCTGTAGAAGAAGTCTCAAAAGGTAAGAAGATAGGACAGTGAGGCTGTGCTTTTGAAGATAAGAACTAGTAATAAGGGATGATTATCAAGAAATGAAAGTGAATGACAAATTTAGAAGAAAATGGCAAAGTAACATCCTAAGTTGCTGGTAAACTAGCTACAAATTAAATTCTTCTGTGAGGTCCCCACACCTTCTTCCAGCTATTTAATCCTTCTTTTTAATGTGTCATCAGGGTGCATAATACACAGAGTGGACATAAAGCAATGTGGTTGATTGCCAGAAGTCAAACGTGAGGAAAATCAGTCTTAGGCCTTCAGAGCACCTCCAATGAACGCTTAGTCATAAAGAGAATTAACATTTTATTCATTGTTGTCAAACACACCACAGACGTGCTCTAAATGGTTAGGACACTAAAAAGAATATGGCCTGGAACTGGGAGGCTATGCCTCTTAACTATCCACATAGTATCCAGGGGTCCTAGTTTCCTTATCTGTAAAATTAAGGGATTGTTTGACATGAATCAATGGTGCAACAGTTCAGATATTTTTGTTTCTAAGTAACAGAAAAACTGGCTCATATCGACTTAACTTATAAAGGGAATTTACTGGTTCATGTAATTGAAAAGCCCAAAAAGATTTGAAAAGCTTGAAGGTTAGCTCAAACAACTTAACCAGGAACCAATTTTCCCCTCACCATTTCTTGTTACTGCTTCCTTGGTGTGGCTTCATCTTAGGCAGACCTCAGCAGTCCATTTGGTTGCAAAATGCTTCTAGCTGTTTCCTGTTTCTATATGCCCCCATTCATGAATAGCACAAAGAAAACATCTTTGTGCCAGTGTTATCAGCAGAAGTTCTAAGATTTACTCTAACCACACCCTCTGAGGTCATGTGCCTGTCCCTGAACCAATCACTGACAGGGGATGAAATGTGATGTTTGATGGGGCTGAGGTCATGTAGTGGTAGGTCCATTCCCACTGCTGAGATTAGAGTCAGCCTCCCTATAGCTGCACTGATTCCTGTATGGAATTTGGGCAATTGGGAAGTGAAAAGGAGAAAAGGAAAGATGCAGAGTCAGGCACACATTTTCATGGCCAGTGGATTTCAAACTTTTGGGGGGAATGGAGCCCCAGTGTATAAAATATACCCAAATGGAGCTTCACCAGCTGATATAGGAATGGGGTGCTTAGAGCCCTGTCTTCTGTTGCTCCTAGGAGACCTGCTTAGAAACCTGTAGCTCCAGGAAACAGGCACAAAGACAATGTCTTTGGGACGTTGTCCCCCTCTAGCTCTATTCTTTGCCGTTGCTTAATAAGCAAATATCTACTAGGACAGCATGTGTTCATATCAACTGTCTCTGGGGAGAAATTGTGCTGTTTATTCTGTGCATGGCTCAGTGAACTACAGAGAACATTAATTTTTATTAAGAATATACTTTGTAGTCAGAGTTTTCTCAACATAAAAGACTTGTACCCAGCTATCATTTTTCAAGCTTACCAAAGCTTGCAACTATTTACCTAAGTTTCTCGTAAAGACTGGAGCAATAAATCCACAAATCAGCATAGATCCTTGACAAAGCTGGAGCCAGGTACATGGAGCCAGGGAGGAAGGATATAAAAGCAAAAGTAAGATATAAGTATTTTCTTCAAATGAACAGTGATCAGAAATTTATTAGTTTCCTGAAAGGTGCAGAGCATTAACAAGACATTGTACTTACTTTGAAAGTCATGTGAAAAGTATTTTCCATTTTGAAAAAGTTGAAGCTTCCTTTGACAAGAGTTTTGGCATAAAAATTCTAAAAAATTTTTTTAAGTATTATGATTTTAAATGGTGGTGAAATGTACATAACATAAAATTTACTATTTTTAAGTACACAGTTCAGTGACATTAAGTTTGTTCACACTGCTGTTCTGTTATTACCACCTCCATATCCAGGACTCTTCTTGAAAAACAGAAACTTCATATCCATAAAACAGTAACTCTCCATTCCCCGCTACCCCAGGCCCTGGTAAGCACCATTTTACTTTCTGTATTTATGAATTTGACTATTCTAGTACCTTATAAATGAAATCACACTTTTTTTTTTTTAAATGACTGGCTTATTCACTTAGCATAATGTCCTCAACACTCATCTATGTTGTAGCATGTGTCAGAATTTTCTTCTTTTTTAAGTCTGAATTGTATGTATTGATACCACATTTTATATATCCAACTATCCACCAACAGACATTTGGGTTACTTCCACCTTTGCTGGCTATTTAAAAAATACTGCTATGAACATAGATGTGTAAATATCTATTTGTGACTCCACTTTCAATTATTTTGGGTATATACATATGGAGAAATGGGATGGCTGAATCACATGAATGAAATACTTTTTATGACACAACTTTGTTTTGTAAAATTCTTCAATGTGTACTCTTAAGTAGTGAATACAGACTGATAACTTAGTGATTTCATTCTTTTTAGTTTAACAGTGGATACAAAAGAGAAAGCAACCAGACAGTCTTCTGCAGGATCAATTAGCTTCTTTCTTATTCGTGGAGATTTTAGCTCTTAAGAGTTCAATTATGTTCTGGGTTTGCATTTGTGTAGGTCTTCCAATCACATAATCGAGTGTAAGGGATCCATAGTTGAACTCAGGTTTAATTCAGAGCAGCAGTCCAAGAAAACAACGCAGTGCTTCAAGGGAGAAACAAAGGGGAACTTCTTCAGCTAGCAGGGAGACACTGCTGGCTTCCCAGATGTAACCTATTTTTGCTTATCTAGCCCACAGCCTTCCTTTATAATCAGATGGACAGGACGCACTGACAATAGAAACATATCTCCATTTCTTCCTCAGTGGGGGAAAAAGAACATCTTCTTGTGAAGACATTTCATTGTCTCAAAGTTATTTGTATCAAAGGTTCCATTTAATCAAATTTAACATCTTCTAACTATTTCTTAAAGGGAGTTGCCAAGTTCCATGCAGTTCACAACCAGCTATTAAACAATCATGCTTTCAGACCAAGAAATGTGGTATTGAAACGTCTCTCAAATCAATCCACTTTCCTGAGAAAAGAAAGCTAGCATTTTGCTCGCATAAAATAGCAGTAACTCAAGTACAGGCCTTATATTGTGTCCTGGTGGTGAGCAGCTGACACACAATAATTTGGTGTTGGGCAGTTGGAGAGAAAGGGTTTATATCTCTCTATAATGAAGAAAGGGCACACTTTTGGGTCAGGTCTATTCTACCCTGAAAAAGCTGGGAGATGTTTCAGATGTGGCAATGAAGACACTGTCTCGTTCACACACTCATTAATAGTATCACCTTTCATTAACTGGGTAACAACAGATAATGAAAATTAATCACACAAAACCCTCTTTGACTTAGTCTTCAATGGTGATGTCATAGACCATTGAGTAGATGATGCCTTTTTGCTGGAGAGATTTCTCTTTGACTGTCAGTGCTATGCATTTCCAGGATGACTTGCGAATCAGGAACTAGGTTGGTTTAATTGGAACAAAGACTAGGAATGCTAAATATCTTCCAGGATGTCTTTCAGGTGACTAAACTCATTGCTACATTAGACTCCCTTACCTAAACATTTCTATGTTATCATCTTGTAACCTAGGCTCCCACCAAAAAGTAAAAATTCCAGAGGGTAAAAACTGAGCAGCTCCCCTCCTATTCTGTCCTCTCTCTTACCTTCTCCTTCTTCTCAGGGGCATCTCTTTCTCACCTGTCATTTGTTGTCAGCACCCCATTGTGTATATTTGTCATTTATATATGATTACCATCTACGGGGCCAAGATGGCTAAAGAGCATTCTTGCTAAGAGCATTCTTGTCTCTGGTTCTTTTCTTCTAGAAAAGTTGGGGTCAACCTTTAGTGTGACTAAGAATCAGAAGGGACTGCTTTAAATGCAAATTTGAGGGCTTACCTCCAGAGATTTTGGTTCACTCTGTCTAGAGTGAAGCTAGGAATCTGCATTTTAATAAACACCACAGGCAGTTCTGGGCAGGTGGACCATTGACCCAATTTAAGAAGCAACATCCCGGAGGATGTCCCCAGCCAAGTGTTTGGTTTGACCAGGAATGGGTCCCTTGGATGAGCACGGCAGTTCCCAGATTCCCTCTAGTGCATTTGAGAGCAACCAAATGTTTTTTAAACATAATTTGCCAGATTATTTTCTACAGTTAATCATTAAGTGGAACTGATTCAGGCAGTAAGTCCAGTCACACTTCTGCAAGCCTCTATGTAATTAAGGGCGGAAGTTCCTGTTTGAGGTGTTCCACAGCTGCCATGAACCGTGACTGATAGATTAGACAGGTAGAAACTCCAGACAAAACGCCAGTTCCCACAGAGTTCTGTGAACTGGGAAACGGGCAATCCCTTCCCCATGGCCTCAGTTTCCTCAAGGGTGAGGAAGCTATGTCCTCCCTCTCCTAGGTGTTAGAAAGGTAAGTGACTAAAAAACTGCAGTGTCAAATGGCACACCATCCTTGAGATCCAGCATAAGGAGATTTTAGCAAAGGGCTCTGCCAGCACCAGAAGAGAAAGCAAAGCTCCATTGTGAAGCACATTCTTTAAACCAGGTACTCAACTAAGATTTTCCTTTAGCCAATAGCACCCTTAATCTTCACAACCCTTTACATTTTTTTTTTGTGGTCTTATTTATTGATCTTTTCTTTTATGAATTTTGATCTTTTATGTCCTGTTTATTAATGCCTTCCCTGCACCCAGGTCATAAATATAATTTTGTTTATTTTCTCCTATTGTGAAGCCTGTGTGTTTTCTGGCCCAGGACACTGCCTGAATCTCCATCAGGGGTCTGGGCTGGTAGATAAGCAAGAATGCTGAAGTCCTGTCTGGGAAGTAACCACTTTAACTTTCAGTTGAATCCGCTGTAGGACTGGACTCAGAGAATGTGCTTCTCAGACAGCCTATTGGGGGTAGCGTAGGTTGTAATAAGAAACTTTTTTAAGGGACATCATGAAACAAACAGAAACATTCAAACTACAAATCCAGAAAAGGTATGCAATGGCTTTCTCTGGCTGTAACTCAGGCAAAAATGCATTTGTTTAGGATATTTAGGATAACTCCACACTTGGAGAGATTCGAAGAATTTGCTTCAATTTTCTGGGCCTTTCCCCAGGCAGCACAGTCTAATGGATATTATATACTATGTCTGTATGGACATTTTAAAATTGTTGGTAGCCACATTAAAAAGGAATGAAAAAGAAACAGGTAAATGTGGTAGAACTCAGTCCCATTCATGTAAGAGTAAACCACAGTTACAGAAAATAATAATTAATGAAATTCAGTTATTTTTGTTTGAATTTGGAAGCAGGTCTATTTTAATGTATCTAAATTTTGTTTTCCTATACCTTTTTTTGGTAACCAGACATCACTTATGTATCATTCTTGTGTTGCCTGAAAAACAAAATTCATCAAAATAAATGTGTTGTTTCATCCATGAAAAAGAAAGAAGTAGGTATTCAACTCAAGTATTTCCAAAATAGTATCATCTCAACAAGTAATCAATATAACATATTACTATTATTAAATTTTTGGTATGCTGAGTCTTTGACACCTAGTGTACATTTTATACTCTTTGCACACCTCAGTTCAGCTAACCTTATTTCAAGTGCTCAGTAGGCACATATGTCTAGTGGCTTTTGTGTTAGACAGTGCAGCCTTGAGGATTAAGACTGAAAATGATGTCCCAGGAGGCATTTTCCTGGTTTATGTGTAAGTGACAGCAGTCTGAATTTTTAAGTACCACCCCTTCACGCTTCTTCACAAAAATGTATCATAACTTTAGTTGACCCTACATACTGAAAAAGATTAATCTTCCTAAAGCACAGTCCTGTTTAGATTTTTTTTTCCTGGAGCAGATGTTGTGAGTGAAGACTTTTGGGAAGAGGTGACAGTTAAGTTGAAACTTGGAGGGTAGGTAGGAATTAGCCAGGGGGTCAGAAGGAAGAGTGTGAAGAAGGGGGTGGCTGGAGTGTACAGGCTGAGCGTGAAGCAGACATCAGATCCTGAGGGTATACAGGTTCTGCTCTTGGGGCTGGATTGGATCCCGAAGGTAATGAGGAGCCATCAAACATTTGTCAGCAGGAAGTACGGGAGAAAGGCAAGACCAGAGACAAGGAAACTAGCGTGGGGAAAGTGCAGGATCCAGGTAAGAAATAACGAGGGCTTAAGCAGTTCATTCATTTGTTCATGCTTTCATTCCGCAACACTGAACACCTGCTGTGTGCTCAGAACTGGAGAGACAGCAGAAAGCAAAACAGTTCTGCTCTCAGATAACTCATTATACACTGTGTGAAACAGGGTAGGTGGTGGTGATGCAGGGTGGTCCTCAGGTTTCATCTCATCTGGTAAACGGTGGGGTGTGTGTGTGCTCAGTTGCTCTGTCATGTCCAACTCTTTGCGACCTCATGGACTGTAGGTGCCGATGCTCCTCTTGGCCATGGAATTTTTCAGGCAAGAATACTGGAGTGGGTTGCCACTTTCGTATTCCAGGGGATTTTCCCGAGACAGGGACCGAACTGCCTCTCTTGTGTCTCCTGCTTTGGCAGGCAGATTCTTTGCCACTAGCGCCACCTGGGAAGCCCCTATGTGGTGGGGCCATTCTCTGAAATAGAGGTTCAGGGGGCAGAAAGGGTTTGGGAAGAAAGATGCTAAGTGCAATCTATCTTTTTGACAAATGTCTAGGGTATTTGGGGGCCATCTAAGTGGAGCCATCCGGCAAGCAGTTACCGGTGCGTATTTGGAGACAAGGAGATTGAAAGAGATGCCTAGATTTGGGAGCCATGGAGTTAGTATTAACTCCCTGGCAGTTGGTGATATAATCCTAGGAGGAGGTGCAGAAGCAAGAGTCACAAACTCGAATGGCTATGGTGGGCAGGCAAGTTGTGGAGGTAGGTGAAGTGGGTCCTATAAGAGACACAGAGGGTGTTGGGGTCATGGCCACTTGGAAAGGGCTTGCACCATCTAAGATGGCCAAAACTGGCCAGTGGACTTCCTGTTGCAACAGACAGACTTTCAAACGTATCCCTCTGCGTCATCTCCAGTTTCTTATAAAGAATCTTCTGGCAGGTGGTTAGCTATTCATACAAACCCGCTTCCTCTTCTTTTGAGACACTCATTACGTTCCCAGCCTCCCTTCCATTGCAAGTGGCCATGTGGCTGGGTTTTGGTCAGTGGGATGTGAGGGGAAGCATGTGCTTCGTTTCTTGGCCGAGGCCTTGAAGGAAAGGCTATGCCCCTTCCTCCTCTGCTTTTCCTCTGGCTGGATTTACATGATGAAGCCTAGAGGACTTTGGAGTCAAGGGATGGAAGAAACCAGGATCCCTGTATCATTGTTTGGATTAAAGCGACTTACCAACCAGGATATCTGCTTTTGATTATTATGTCAGAGAAAAATAAACCTTTGTTACATTTGAGCCATTATACATGCTTGACTCTATTTTTACTACAGCCTCACCTAATCTAACAAATATATTTCTAATCAAACAAATACTAAACTAGTCTTGACTGTGATCTCTGTAAGGGCAGGGACCATGCCTGTCTAATTCATGGCTGTAGCCTTAGCACGCAGCCCAGGACACAGGTTGGATTGGTACTCAAAATGTGTGGATAAAGCTAGCTATGTTTTATTGAGCATTTATTGTATGCCAGATACAATACTAAATTTTTTGTGTGTTGTACATAATTTCATGTTCATGACAATTCTATAAGGAGATTCTATTATTCCTTTTGTCCCAGATGAGGAAATTAGAGCTTATAAAGCTTATAGCTACTATTCATATCTAGGCATGGCAACCCCAGAACCTGTACTCTAAAACACTGGTACACAGCCATGTGAATAGCCACCTTAACATTTTAATTCATGTAACTTCTCCCATCAGCTCCTTCTCTTCACTTATTAAAGCCCTGCTTCTTCAACCTTCCCAGGACCCCTTGATCACTCTACCCTTTAACTGCTCCAGCAGGAGTGTCATATACAACATTCCTATGACAGGGATTTCATATAATTATCTGTTACTAAAAAGAAATTACAATAACCTTGAGGACAGCACATTCAAAAAACTAAGATCATGGCATCCAGTCCCATCACTTCATGGCAAATAGATGGGGAAACAATGGAAATAGTGAGATACTTTATTTTGGGGGCCTCCAAAATCACTTCGGATGGTGACTTCAGCCATGAAGTTAAAAGATGCTTGCTCCTTGGAAGAAAAGTATGTCCAACCTGGATAGCATATTAAAGAGCATAGACATTACTCTGCCAACACAGGTCCATCTGTCAAAGCTATGGTTTTTCTAGTAGTCAAATGTGGATGTGAGAGTTGGACTATAAAGAAAGCTGAGCGCCGAAGAATTGATGCTTTTGAATTGTGGTGTTGGAGAACACCCTTGAGAGTCCCTTATACTGCAAGGAGATCCAACCAGTTCATCCTAAAGAAGATCAGTCTTGAGTGTTCATTGGAAGGACTGATGCTGAAGCTGAAACTCCAATTCTTTGGCCACCTGATGAGGAGAATTGACTCATTGGAAAAGACCTGATGCTGGGAAAGATTCAAGGCAGGAGGAGAAGGGGATGACAGAGGATGAGATGGCTGGATGACATCACCAACTCAATGGACATGAGTTTGAGTAGGCTGCAGGAGTTGGTGATGGACAGGGAGGCCTGGTGTGCTGCAATTCATGGGGTCGCAAAGAGTCAGACACAACTGAGTGACTGAACTGAACTGACTGAGGACAGCACAATATCGTGGATATTATTTATCTTAGTGTTCCTTACAGTATTAAGTAAGATTAAGGGCCTACCATGTACCAAGCAACAAGCACTAACGACCAAAATATAGATAAGATAGTCAATTCACCCTTTCAAAGAGCTCTTAAGTCTTGAGGGACAAACAGACATGAGGAAAAAAAAAAAAATGCATCACATTGCAAAGTAACCTGCAGACCAAGAGAGGCAAAAGAGAAACAAGGAGCCCGTTCAACTTGGAGGAGGAAAGAAAGAATTCTTATACCTCATGATGTTTGAGCTGAACTTCTGAAGGACAAGTAGGACTTTTTCGGTTGTTTAAGAGTGGTCCTAATTAGCAGAAAAAGCATGTACAAAAGCATGAATGCATCAGGATGCAGATGCTGCTTTGAATGAATGAGGTGTTGACTTGCAAGAATGTAGGATTCATTCATTCATTCATTTTTAAAATTCAATAGATACCTAGTAAACCTAGAATGTGCTAAATGCAAGGATTCAAAAGTGAGCAAAGAAGATATGATCCCTCCCTTTGTGGAGCTTAAAATCTAGGAGGGATTGCAGCTGATAACAAAGGGACTGCAGCTGATAACAAAGCTCTAGCAATCATGAGGGACAGGGGAAGGAGGCAGGGATAGCCAAGCATGTGAGGGAGGAGCTAGCGAGTGGGCTGGACTAGATTATAAGAGCCCCCAGTACCCTGCTGCTGCTGCTACTGTTAAGTCGCTTCAGTTGTGTTCGACTCTGTGCGACCCCATAGACGGCAGCCCACCAGGCTCCCCCATCCCTGGGATTCTCTAGGCAAGAATACTGGAGTGGGTTGCCATTTCCTTCTCCAGTGCATGAAAGTGAAAAGTCAAAGTGATGTCGCTCAGTCGTGTCTGACTCTTCGCGACCGCATGGACTGCAGCCTACCAGGCTCCTCCATCCATGGGATTTTCCAGGCAAGAGTACTGGAGTGGGGTGCCATTGCCTTCTCCAATACCATGTTAGGGAGATGAAAATACCCCTTGAATCCACTACCAAGTCCTGCATCTCCAGCCTCCCTCAAAATTGACAGCTCAATTTTGTCCAGTCCTCTCACTATTCTCAGTGCAGGCCACCATCTCCTCCTTGAATGAATATGACAGTCTTTTAAAGGATCACCTGGCGTCTCACCCTAACCCCCATCCATCATCCTCAATGCAAACAGAGTGATTTTTCAAAATGATCACATTAGGGTCTCTCGTAGGCAGAAATCTAAGATGGCCCCATGATTTCTATCCCCTCGTGTTACTCTGGTGATTATCTTACACAGCAAAAGGGATTTTGCAGTTAGTTAAGGCTACTAATCAGCCTTTAAGACAGAGAAATTATCCAGGTGATTCTGCCTAATGAAACGAGCCCTTTAAAAGCAGAGTTTTCTCCAGCATGTAGCAGAAGGGGAAGTCACAGAGACTTCAAGCCAAGGAGGAATCAAAGGATTTGACATGCTGTTGATGGCTTGTAGATGAAGGGGGGTGTGATATGGAAAAGCCTGAGGGAGGCTTCCAGGAGTTGAGAGTAACCCCAGCCAGTAGCAAGCAAGGAACCAAGGACCTCATTCCTACAACTGCAAGGAACCAAATTCTTCCAACAACCTAAGTGAGCTTGGAAATAGATTCTTTCCCAGAACTTCCATATGAGCGCTCAACCCAACAAAAACCTTGCCTTTAAGCCTTAGGAGACCATGAGCCAGAAGACCCAGATATGCCATGTTGGTCTTCTGACCTGCAGGACTAATAAAAAGGGTGTTATTTTAAGCCACTAAATTTGTGGTAATTTGTTAACAACAATAGAAGACTAATACACCATGTGAGTTCTAATCTTCCAATAAAATTTCTATTGTAGACTTAACAGGTCCAAGCATCTAATCTTCACATCAGTCCTTTTAGAGTTATTAGGTAGGTTTTTTAAACATTTAATTGAAGTATAGTTGATTTACAATGTTGTGTTAATTTCTGCTGTACAGCAAAGTGATTCAGTTATATATATAGTTACATATATACTCAGTTATATATGTATTTATATACATTCTTTTTCATTATGTTTTATGACAAGATATTAAATACAGTTCCCTGTGCTATACAGTAGGACCTTGTTGTTTATCCATCCTATATAAAATAGTTTGCTGCTGCTGCTGCTAAGTCGCTTCAGTCGTGTCCGACTCTGTGCGACCCCATAGACAGCAGCCCACCAGGCTCCCCCATCCCTGGGATTCTCCAGGCAAGAACACTGGAGTGGTTTGCCATTTCCTTCTCCAATGCATGACAGTGAAAAGTGAAAGTGAAGTCGCTCAGTCGTGTCCAACTCTTAGCGACCCCATGGACTGCAGCCTACCAGGCTCCTCCATCCATGGGATTTTCCAGGCAAGAGTACTGGAGTGGGGTGCCATTGCCTTCTCCAAATAGTTTGCATCAGGCAGGTATTTGTCTTATCGCCATTTCACAGGTGAAGCTCAGAGATGAAATAACTTTTTCTAAGGCCGCAGAGGTAGTGACAGGCTGATTTTTCTTCAGCAGTCTGACCTCAGAATCCACACTCCATGACTTCTCATTGCCCTTAGGATCAGTCTGAATACCGACACATGGAATTGTCCCATCTATTTATTTTTTCCTTTGGATGACTCAAACGGTGTGTTCAGTCTTGCCAAGATGACACTTCCCCAGAAATCCTTCCTCAACTCTTGCAGATTGATTAGGATATTTTTCTAGTACTCCTGTGGTACCTCATGCTCCCTGTTATCAGAGAACAGAAGGTCCTGGGTTGGACACGTTTAGCACCTGTGTTGAATACTGGAGCACAGCGGGTACTCAAATATTTATCGAGTGCATGAATGAATGATAAATAAAATATTTTATTCAAGAGGCAATGAGGAGCCATTCAAGGTCTTGAAGCAAAGGAGTGATCTTATCAAGCCTGTGCTCCAAGGACAAGCTGGAAGCAAGACTTGCACACAATGAACCATCCTCATCAGCATTTGAGGATGTAAAAAAGCTTATTTGCATTTTGGTCTTGGATTTCTTGAGCTGTGCCAGTTGGCTCTTATCTCCACTTGACCACATCTGGGTACTGGGTAATGCCAGAAACTGTCGCGATAACGACTAGGTTTCTGTTTATGAAGGTGGGATCTGGAAAAGCAGCCGTGATCTGCAAAAGAGCTTGGGCCTGAAACTCTCTCTAGAATCAAGGGTCCCTCTACCAAGAAGATTATGCGACGCCGAGGCTACGTGAGGAGTCAAAGACACGACGATGCCAGGAAGTACCCCACAAGTCTAGACTTTGCTTAACTAATCTACACTTGCTCCCGGAGCACACAGCCCCGCCAGTTCTTCCATAAGCAAACACTGCCTCCAGACTAAGAAGACTGAAGACCTTCCGCGTTGTAGGCTGCAGTTACAGATCCCAGCTAGAGGTCAGGTTAATCTTCGTTAGAGATGCCCAGCGTCTCGGTTTTTCTGCGCCGGGGCACTTGTCAGACGGCGCTGCTCTGAAAGTCCAGGAAACGCCCCTGGGGCGCCGAGAAAAATGCGAAAGTCAGCCAACTAGCTCTAGACCCAAGGAGAGGAGCCAGGGGGCCCAGAGAGACGCAGAGCCAATCCGCGCCTAGGCACGGGCTCCAGGCCCTGCAGAGGAGGGGTCCCGGAGTCCCCTTCTCACACCGACGAGTCCGCGGCGCGGGAGAGGGGCGGGCCTGGGCTCCGCGCCTCCCGCGTTCGGGCAGCAGCTCCCGGCGCCGGGAGCGGGAGGGGGAGGAGCCACGTGGGGAGGAGCAAAACCCAGAGGCCCGGGGAACCTTGGGCAGAGCCGAGCCGCGGGAGCCCGAGCCCGGGCGCGCGGCTCTTGGAGCGCACCGTCCCGGCGGAGCACCGCCTCAGCTCGCCTCCCGGGCGCAGCGGGGAGAAGGGCCGGTGCAGAAGGGAGCGAGGTCCCGAGCTCCAATCCTTCTTCCAGAGCGGCTGGGCTGCCTGCTGCCCCTGCCGCCCAGGGGGACTCGGCCCCCTGCCCCGCGCCACCTGCGTCCCGGTTGCGCCATGGATCCTTCGGAGAAGAAGATATCAGTGTGGATCTGCCAGGAGGAGAAGCTGGTGTCCGGCCTCTCCCGCCGCACCACTTGTTCGGACGTAGTGCGGGTGCTCTTGGAGGATGGCTGCCGGCGGCGACGGCGGCAGCGGCGGAGCCGGCGGCGGGGGGCGGCCGGCGACCCGCCAGGCCCGGGAGAGCTGCCGGATCCCCTGGACGAGGACGACGAGGACGACGACGAGGAGGCGCTGCCCCAGGGCATGCTGTGCGGGCCGCCGCAGTGCTATTGCATTGTGGAGAAGTGGCGGGGCTTTGAGCGCATCTTGCCCAACAAGACGCGCATCTTGCGCCTCTGGGCCGCCTGGGGCGAAGAGCGAGAGAACGTACGCTTCGTGCTGGTGCGCAGCGAGGCGTCGCTGCCCAACGCGGGTCCCCGCAGCGCCGAGGCGCGCGTCGTGCTCAGTCGCGAGCGCACCTGCTCCGCGCGGGGCGTCCCAGCGCGGCCCAGCCTCGCCATGACCCAGGAGAAGCAGCGACGGG
>SJXQ01011754.1:116569-132931 GCA_006408695.1 Aepyceros melampus
CAAGCTCAACCGGCGGCGCCAGCAGCAGCCGTCGTCGCCCTGCTCGTCCACTTCGTCGTCCGCAGCCTCATCCTGTTCGTCGTCGTCGCCGCGGACCACCGAGAGCGCCTCGGTGGAGCGTATGGAGACGCTGGTGCACTTGGTGCTCTCCCAGGACCATACCATCCGGCAGCAGCTTCAGCGGCTTCGGGAGCTGGACCGCGAGATCGACCGCTACGAAGCCAAGGTGCACCTGGACCGCGTGCGGCGACACGGAGTGAACTACGTGCAGGACACCTACTTGGTGGGTGCCGGGATCGAACTCGACGGCACCGCCCCAGGAGAGGAGCCGGAGCCGGAGCCCGAGCCGGCGGCAGCGACCACAGCGACGCCGCCCCTGGACGGCGAGGCGAAAGCGGTTGCGCTGGAGGAGCTGGCCCGGCGCTGCGACGACCTACTGCAGTTGCAGGAGCAGCGGGCCCAGCAGGAGGAGTTGCTCGAGCGCCTCTCGGCCGAAATCCAGGAGGAGCTGAACCAGAGGTGGATGAGGAGGCGCCAGGAGGAGCTCGCAGCCCGGGAGGAGCCCCCGGACACCGAGGGCGGCCTGGATGGTGAGCTGCTGCTGGAGCGCGAGCGGGTCCGGACGCAGCTCAGCACCAGCCTCTACATCGGGCTCCGGCTCAACACGGACCTGGAGGCCGTCAAGTCGGACTTGGATTACAGCAGCAGCAGTGGGACAGCAAGGAGCGCGAGCTCCAGGGCCTTCTCCAGACTTTGCATACGTTGGAGCTGACGGTAGCGCCCGATGGGACTCCGGTGTCCAGGGGGCCCTCGCGGGACCCCGGGCCGCAGGCCTGCGCCGAGGTGTGGGTGGACCAGGCCCGCGGACTGGCCAAGAGCTGCCCTGGTAACGACGAGGACTCGGACACCGGGCTGAGCTCCATGCACAGCCAGGACTCGGACTCGGTGCCCGTGTGCGAATCCCTTGTGTAGGAGGAGCAGGGTGGCAGGGGGAGACCGCCGCCTCTCCCTTCCTTGAAGAACTCCGGCGTGGCCGGCTCAGGGACTTGAAATCCGGAGGGGAGTGGGCCCCGAGCTTTTGCCCGCCAGCAGCCCTCTGACTGGGCAGGGGGAGGGTGGGGGACGCCGGGCCTGCAGCGGCGCTGCTCAGGCCGCGGAGTGAAAGTGGAGGGTGTTGCTGGACGAGGAAGCTGGGTCTGCATTACAGGCTCTCTCAGGGCAAGAAAGGAGGGAGGAGATGAAAACCCCCTTATATTGGATAACAAACGCCCCAGGAAATTGACGTGGTCCGAGCCCATTTTCAAAAAAAGGAAAAAAAAGTATTATGGCGATTTCATCAATTTTTTTGTATGGGAAGGACTGATGGCAGCTAGAACTTTAGTTTGTGGTATAAAATACTTTTTAAAGAAACACTTGGGTGAAAAGGAAATTCCTTGAATGTTAATTGTGACTGTGAACGTGTTAAAACTAGCCAAAGAGGACGCACTGGTGTTGGCCTCAGCCTTACATCTTTGATAAAAACCCATAGGCACCCAAATCCTGACTGTTTACATTTCTGCATATTTGGGAATTACCCATCTGCTAAACTCCTTGCCTTTTATTTTCTTTCAAAAACTAACTCTGTCTCCTCCTAGCAAATACAGTATGTGTTAAAATAGGGTCCTTTTTTTCAAACTCACCTTTTGTTATTCTCAAAGCCAAACCTAACCCTTTGAGATATAGAACAGGGTGGACATAACCTCTGGTTAAAATTTAATCTAGGCCTTTTACGATTTGCTCCTGCAAAGGTGATGTGTGTTGTCCTTTTATTCTTATTGCCACTTAATCCTTCAGACACTGTTATTTCAGAAAAAATAAAAGGGAAGTTGCAGAATTCAAGAACAACTACATTTGCTGTTTAATGAGCCCTCTGATTGAAAGGTAAGCCTTGAAAGCAAAGATCTTTGTTAGTGTTCAACTTTTTAACTAAGCTACATGATTAAAACCGGCCGTGACCTGAACAGATTTTACCAAACAAACCCAAGTCTATCTTTGGTCAGAGATTAATTAGTTACTTGTCCAAACCTAAATTGAGATAGTGTAAATATCAAGTTTACTAGATAAGACCTGAAAAGGAAACATAACATAAAACAATCTGATAGTACATCTTAGGTGAAGAATTTGGTTCACAACGGCACGTAGCCATAGATAAAAGCATATAAAATGGAGCTAAAGACTTGACTTGCTCTTGTCTGGCTCACACCTTTGCAGACACCACAGCGTGCAAGCGCAATGCTTCTCTTAATAGCTAGTGACAGAGCCCTGTGGGGACTCAGTGTAATTGTTCCAGTTATTTCAATGAAAACTTATCAGTTGTAGCTAGTTGTTGCTGGGGTGGAAGGAGCCTGTTGGTGGTGTTCCCTCCGGAGCTCAGAACTTCTGAGGAATGCGGGATCTAATCTCTCCTGAGGAGGTATTAACAATGGGGTGTGTGTGTGGTGCCAGCCTGGTATCAGCCTCAGTGTGTAGGGGCTGGCTCCAGTTTCAATACTACATGGGAAGATAACTTAAGAGGTCTTACTTTGTAGAGAACTTTCTTTCCTTGGAGAGATTCTCGTTGCCAAGAGCAACCTGCTCACCTGACCTCCTCAAACCGCTTGAGCTGACTCCTTTTTAAGAGACAGGCTTCCCCCCCAACCCTCCTCCACCACCATGCTATTATAACATGTGTAGATATTTTCAGGTTTTCAAGCAAAATGGGAATTAAAGGCCGTTTTCTTAATTGATGTTTTCCAAAGACATTAGGTGGCATAATTATGGTTTTTTTCATTTCGTCTGATGCAAAAAACACCTATGGATTTGGTCTTGAGCATGATTAAAATGAGGAAGGGACCAAAAGAAACCCACTGTCCCCAGACAATCATCTGATCCCATAAACACAAAGCCTAATAATAGCTTTCTTTTGGAGGCAGAGGTAAAATCCTCATTAGAGTGTGACAAACGCTACTTGTCTGAATGGTTTATGCTGGCAATAGCCTGACCTGGTGGTTTTAAAATTATTGTGCTTTTTTCCCCGCCCCCAGGGTGGCAGGGGAGGTGGTTCTTGGACGTTTATTAACTCAAAAGAGAACACAGAAGTTGGCAGAACAGGACTGCCTGGCAGAAAGGGGCTGTTTTCCTTTTCACTATTATTATTTTAAACTTTGACGGGCTGCTGATGTCAGCAAATATGCCTGAAGCCCATAAAGCAAATAAGCCACATCACAGGGAGGAGGCCTGCAAGGCTTTCTGGTGCCCTCTTTCTAGAACCTTCCCATGCTGGCCACCCGAAGATGCTTCTCCAGCCACCTCTTCAGGCAGTGAAGGAAGTTTTGTTCATAACAAAGGGTGACCCAGTCTGCCCATTTTTTCTTTCATCCAAATCAATTATTATATCCCCCAAAGGCACTTTCTGTGTGGGCAGGAGAAAGAACAGGGTGAAAAAAGAAACAATGGTTCCTTTTACTGAGAACTCTTGCAAGCCTGAGGAAGGTGAAATATGGGGATAAAAAGTACCAAAACAGTGCCTGTGCTTAGAAAGTGCCTAGCAAATGGTAGATAGTCTTAACATTTCATTCACTTTTAAAACAATCAGCATGCCACTAAGAAATGAGAATGAATGTGTAACAGTGAAGGCACCAGCACCAGGATTTAACTGTGCTGGGAAAACCACCTCCTCTCCTGTGCTCCAAGTCTAGCAGAATTTCAGGGAGGAATCAGCGAGCTTATGGAGGAGAGGATGAAATGGAGCGACTCCTTACCAACCAACTCCATATTTTTTTGGAATTGATAGGATTTATTGTATCTTTGATCTTAGTGATCCCATTCTCAGCTATCTCCCAAACCAAAAAGATTTTATCTGGCATCTCTGTTTACTTCCTCATAAAACAAAATTAACGGTGATGATGATTTGCTAATTAGAAAATTTATATTCTATAGTCTTTATGGTGGTCCTAAAAATAACAAATAAGAAGGAAGTCACTCAAAATCACATCACCTAAAGTTATCATTATCAAAATTTGGTATATTTCCTTCCAGACCTTTTGAATTGTGAAGATTTCATATTTTGCTGCTTTTTTTAAAGATAAAATTTTAATGAGATTTTCTGAAAGCTTTTAGGCTCAGATCAACAGACTCCTTGTATACGGCTCCACCCATGCATTGGACGCACCCCATTGTGTATAATTGTTCTTATGTTATTAGGTTGTTCCCAATTTTTTTTCTATCATAAAACAACACTGTGATAAGCTTCTTTGTGTACATATCTGTTTTCCTAATTAGATACTGCTCTCCACCAATAAGATAGATTCCCAAAAAGAGAATTCTCAGGTCAAAGAGTACAAACACTTAAAGGCTTGATACTTAATTGCCAAATTGCCTTTCAAAAGATTTGGTCTAATTACAATCTGCCTTGCATAACAGTACATATTTCACTACACCTTGACTCTCACTAGGTATTATATTTTGTTAAGAAAGTATTTTAACCAAAATTAATTAGTTAATTCATGTGGCCCCTGGAATCCAGGACTGGCAACCACTGACTTAAAATATCCATACAGCCTGAAGGGCAGGTCATCCATCCAGAAGTGTTAAGAGGACACGGTGCTTTCTATTCTTCCTACTTCCTTAATTTCTGTGAATTCTTGCTTATTAATAGCAATCTTGTCTAGGGGACCCATCTGAGCAGGAGGGCCAAAAACTCTACAAGAGCAACTTAAGGGGATTAATGAATAGAATCAGATTTATAGAAAGAAAATATTCACTGTCTTTTTCATCTTGAGTCTAGTAGAAAAGATTATCCTCAGAAGGTGATATCATAGAACATACTTACTTTCATGCCTCTCCCTATCCATCCTATCAAAAATTAAACCAAAGTAAATACATAAGCCCACTTGTTTATTAACAGCCTATAATTAACAGTTTAGATTTTTCTAGGCATTTCTTTCTACATTTGATACAATACTTGAATTCACCCTTAAATTCTTGAAAAGGGAAAATTTGATCATGACAATTTGTGAGGCTTTCAGTGTGAAAGTGTTTGTGAAATGTGTTCTCCTAAAAAGAAATGAAGGGGAATGAGGAGGGACTCTATACTTCAGTGCTTTCCAAATGCCAGCTCCTCATGCTGAGCTCCTGGGCATTTTTTTCCTGCATTCGTCATTTGTGATAGACCTTTTTAACCTCCAGTTTTTATAGATAAAGAAGCTAAGGCCACCCACGTGGTGAGTACTAGATGCAAGAGTCTAACCTAAGCCTGACTAAAATCTGTACCCATTTTGCTGCATCACTCCAGGTACATTTACCCTAGAAAAGCTCTGCACACTCAGAAAAAGATTGCTCACAGCCCTCAGAGTGTTGGCACTGGAGAAAGTGGTACTCAGAGACTATCAAGTCTTGTCCAGGTGTTTCCACCAGGGAGATGGAATGATTTTTTTCAAAAGCATAGGGCCAGTAAGGGTGAGGATTTAGGACAAGATGAAGGAGGAGAAATTCCTGTGTAAATATCTGGGCATCTCTCTGAGAGTTGAAGACTTTGCCAGTGTTCTCACATAAAATCAGTACCCTCCGTGTCACCACGGAGGCTTTGACTGAGTGTCCCAAGAACAAGGTGCATAGTCAGCAACCTGGAATCCTTGGCCATCAGAGCAGACCGCTGTTCACAGTCACACCTGGAAGGCAATACCAACCATGACTGCGCTGGAGCTGTCCCCCACCTTGCTCCTGAGTGAGCCTCTGGTACATGAGGATCGGAGAAGGGTGAAGGGAGGCAGATCCCTGTGCCCAGGGTGTTGGGAGGCGCACCTGATTTAGCGCATTTCTGTGTCCATGCTGACTCCACTGCACATGTGGACACCTACAGTGGATTGCTGTGAAGGACTACTGCCCCAATCTCTGCCCCTCTCATCCAGTCCCATGCAGATTTTTCCTGTTTCAAACATCTCCAGGATTCCCTCTTGCTTTCAGGATAAAATCCACATTTCTTAGCACAATTTATAAGGTTGTTGGTTAGCCAGCACAAGACCTGTGTTCAGAGTCATACTTTCCCGCCTTAAGACCGCAGAGTTGAGTGGATTGTATTTCTTCATTAAAGTCACACTGCCATCCTCAGTTTGTACAAGGTCCCTCTTCTAATTTTTACTTCCTGTTTCCTCCCCCAATCCTACTTCCATTTCCTTTCTCCTCACCATAGACAGCTATTTTAGTGTATTTAGTCTATAATCTTCCAAAGCCATCTTAACACAGTCAGGGCTGTCATGTTGCACACCTCCAGGGGGCACCATTCATGCCGTATTCTGGAATCGTGCAGCAGAGGGCACCATTCACATAGGAAACTGTGTGAATAGTAACCCGGAAGTTGAGCAATGTACTGGCACAATCCCTTTGCTTCTGTGCATTTATGTATCCTTGGAAAGTAGAAAGAAAGTCTGTGGGCTTATGTTTAATATACATGACCTTTGTTGAGCTACAAAGCTCATTACATTTCTCTCTTTTTTACATGATACTGTGTTTATGTGAGCACTCCACACTATAGTTTGTAAATCTAGTTCATTATTTCTGACTGGTAGAGTATACTGTTATTTTATACATTTCCTTAGTGGGCTTCCCTGGTGTCTCAGAAGGTAAAGAATCTGCCTGCAATGCAGGAGGCCTGGGTTCGATCCCTGGGTAGGGAAGATCCCCTGGAGAAGGAAATGGCAACCCACTCCAGTATTCTGGAAAATTCCATGGACAGAGGAGCCTGGTGGGTTATAGTCCATGGGGTCGCCAAGAGTCGGACAGAACTGAGCAACTGACATTAGCCAGAGACATCTAGATGTAACCAAGTCCTCAAACAATGTTGTAGTAATGTCTGCAGTGTTGCAGACAGAGATCAATGGCCATGTGTGAGAATTTGAGGTTTAAAACCCAGCTGTTTTAGTGCTAAATGGCTTGATTGCTCTTCCAAAAGGCTCTACAGGTTAGGGTTTCATCAGCAGTGAAGATTCCCATGTTCCACATAGCCTTACCAGCACTTGCTATTATCCAACTTTCTACTATTTACAAGTTTGCTTTACTTGACATTTATTTTAAATTCTAAGTGAAATTGACCTTCGTATGCCCGTTATCCTTTGGGTTCTCCTGTTCATTGCCTGTTGTTATCAACCATTTTTCCTTTGGGTCTCCTCTTTCTGGCAGATTTGCAAGAGTTCCTTACTTCTTCTGAATGTTACTTTCTTATTAACCTTAGAACAAGCATAAATATCTTACTCTAATTTGTCCTTCATCTTTAGCTGTATCTCTGGTATTTGTTGTCGAAAAAATGATTTGATTTTAATATAGTCAAATCTAGCACCCCCATCTTTCCCTGGTGGTTTGTGGCTTAGAGTTCTTGGATAAGAAATTGCATAAAAGTGTGACGCTATATTTTCTTCTATTAATATTAGCTTCACATTCTCCACCCACCCCCCTTCATTCTCTCTGTCTTTTCCTTTACCTCACTTTTTTTTATCCTCTCCCTCCCTGATTCCTTTCTCACTCATTAACTGGAATACTTCTAAAGAAAGATTCTCCCTTTGTCAAATGTCACCCTGAAGAACAGTTTAAATGTTGATTATCCTGAAATATAGGATAAAAGCAACATTTCTACATTTTATTTTTATTTATGGTATTCAAAATAATGTAATTTTCCCTAGCATTCTCCAAAGGTGGCTAATGTGTTTTTTATTCTTTGTTCATCCTTTTGGGAATCATTATTAAATTTTGAACTTAAAATATTTAATGTGTTTTAGTTTACTGTATTTTTGGTACTATTATTGGCTGAGTGGGAGCTTCTTTGGTTCGTTCTCAATCCTTTTCACCATTTTTCATAATCTTTGATAGCTTCCTTTGCTCTTCGTTGTGTCGAGATGTTCCAAGCTCAGACTGTACATTTTCTGACTCAGACCTGAAATCAACCATCACTATAAGAAGCTCTGATTCCTTTTAATGGGAAATGCTATATCTTTTTAATTAAAAAAAGTTAAACTTTATATTGGCATATAGTTGATTAACAGTGTGTTAATGTGTTAACAATGTGTTAATTTCAAAGTGATTCAGTTATTGTTGTTCAGTCGCTAAGTTGGGTTTGACTTTGTGACGCAAAGTGACTTTCTGCCTGGCAGCGTGCCAGGCTTCCTTGTCCTTCACTGTCTCTCATAGTTTGCTCACACTCATGTCCATTGAGTCAGTGATGCTATCCAACCATCTCATCCTCTGTCATCCCCTTCTCCTCCTGCCCTCAGTCTTCCCCAATATCAGGGTCTTTTCCAGTGAGTAGGCTCTTCCTAATCAGATGGCCAAAGTATTGGAACTTCAGCTTCAGCATCAGTCCTTCCAGTGAATATTCAGGGTTGATTTCTTTTAGGATTGATTGACCTCCTTGCTGTCCAGTTCAGTTTAGTCTTGCTTAGTCGTGTCCGACTCTTTGCGACCCCATGGACTACAGCACACCAGGCTTCCCTGTCCATCACCAACTCCCAGAGTCTACCATTGAGTCCATTGAGTCAGTGAGGCTATCCAACCATCTTCTGTCATCCCCTTCTCCTCCTGTCTTCAACCTTTTCCAGCATAAGGGTTTTTTCAGATGAGTCAGCTCTTCGCATCAGGTGGCCAAAGTATTGAAGTTTCAGCTCCAACATCAGTCCTTCCAATGAACACCCAGGACTGATCTGCTTTAGGATGGACTGGTTGGATAGCCTTGACTAGACGGACCTTTGCTGGCAAAGTAATGTCTCTGCTTTTGAATATGCTGTCCAAGGGACTGTCAAGAGTCCTCTCCTGCATCACAGTTTGAAAGCATCAATTCTTTGGTGCTCAGCCTTCTTTATGGTCCAACTCTCATTCCACACATGACTACTGGAAAAACCATAACTTAGACTATACAAACCTTTGTTGGCAAAGTAATGTCTGCTTTTTAATGTGCTAAGTTTGTCATACATAGCTTTCCTTCCAAGGAGCAAGCATCTTTTAATCATGGCTATAGTCACAGTTCACAGTGATTCTGGAGCCCAAGAAAATAAAATTTGTCACTGTTTCCAATGTTTCCCCATCTATCTGCCATGAAGTGATGGGACAAGATGCCATGATTTAGTCTTCTGAATGTTATTTTAAGCCAGCTTTTAAACTCTCTTCTTTCACCCTCATCAAGAGGCTCTTTAGTTCCTCTTTGCTTTCTGCCATTAGGGTGGTGTCATCTGCATATCTGAGTTTGTTGATATTTCTCCTGACAATCTTGATTTCAGCTTGTGATTCATCCAGCCAGCATTTCTCATGATATGTATATAAGTTAAATAAGCAGGATGACAATATACAGCCTTGAATGTATCCCTTTCACAATTTTGAACCAGTCCATTGTTCCATGTCCGGTTCTAACTGTTGCTTGTTGACCTACATGCAGGTTTCTCAGGAGGCAGGTAAGGTGGTCTGATGTTCCCATCTCTTTAAGAATTTTCCACAGTTTGTTATGATCCACACAGTCAAAGGCTTTAGTGTAGTCAATGAAGCAGAAGTAGATGTTTCCCTAGAATTTCTTTGCTTTTTCTGTGATCCAATGAATGTTGGCAATTCAATCTCTGGTTCCTCTGCCTTGTACATTTGGAAGCTTTCAGTTATAAGCATACATGTATCTATTCTTTTTCAAATTCTTTTTATCATTTAGGTTATTAAGCAGAGTTCTGTGTTCTATACAGTAGATCCTTGCTGGTTATCTATTTTAAATATAGCAGTATGTACATGTCGATCTCAAACCCCCAATCTATTCCTCCTCTTTCCCCCAATAATAATAAGTTTGCTCTCTAAGTCTGTGAGTCTATTTCTGTTTTGTAAATAAATTCATTTGTAACATTTCTAAAGAGCCCACATATTGCAATATCTTGTGATATTTATCTTTGGCTTCTTCTCTTAGTATGATAATCTCTAGGTCTGTCCATGTTGCTGCAAATGGCATTATTTCATCCTTTTTAATGGCTGAGTGATATTCTATTGTGTATAGGTACCACATCCTCTTTCCTCTCCTCAGCCCTTGATAACCTCTATTATCTTCTTTGGAAAAATGTCTGTTCAAGTCCTTTGTCCACTTTGAATTAGATTGTTGTTTTTACTCTTATTGAGTTGTAGGAGTTCTTCATATATTCTGAATAGCAATCCCTTCTCAGATCTACAATTTATAAATATTTTCTTCCATTCCATTTATTGCCTTTGTTGATGTGTTTGATGCATAAGTTAAAAAAATTTTTTTTTAATGGAATCCAACTTACTTATTTTTCCCTTTGTTGTGTTCTTTTGGTGTTATATCCAAGAAACCCTTACAAATCCTGTCTGGAAGCTTTTCCTCTATTTTCTTCTAAGAGTTTTTATAGTTTTAGCTCTTACACTTAGGTTTTTGATTTTTTTTTTACAGTATTCTTATTACTTTTATTGACAAGTGACTTTTTGGAGGTTCTTTCTGTGCCATTCCCACTTAAGTCACTTACAAGATTTTTTTTTCTTTTTCTTTTCTTTCTTTCATTGGATGGATAGATTTTTCTTTGACTGATTTCAAAGTTGTACATTTAATTTTGCTCTTCTATTTTGCAAGCATACTTCTGCTTATTTTTTCTGATCTCTATATAAACTTGTAAGTGCTGTGTTTGCCCCCAAGCAAGATAAGAATCTTAACATACTAGTCTCATTTCTCTGGTCTCTCACCCTCCTCGTTTTGATATCATCTATAATTTCAGTTATAGAAAATCTTATGTAGCTAATAATCTTTCTCAGTATATTTTATTGGGATCACAGTAAATATATATATATTCTTGAGCAGAATTGATACCTTTATTAAGTCATTCTGTCCAAGAATATGATAATAATAAAGTATGACAAATTACTCCCAAATTCAATGTGGCTTAAATAATATTCATTTGTTCTCACTTATGCACCTGTGAGTCATTTGGGGGTTGGTTGATCCTGGCAAGGCTCCACTGAACTTGGCTTTAATCTGTGGATTGGGCTTAGGTGTGGAATGGGCTGAATCTGTGAGATGAGTCTGCCATCCTTTTTGGACCAGTGGCATAGAGCTTTCCCCAAGGTCCTTTGGAGTTGTTTCAGAGGCCTTAGCCTGAACTTCTCTTTCACACCTTCTTCTGAGAGCCTTGGCTTGCTCAATCCAAGTCAACACACACATGTTGAGTTCATGCTGTATATATACCAAGGCTAGGGGTTAAGCCTGCAAAAGCAAGAATCAGTAAAATAGGTAACATTAAATAATTTAAAATGCCCTTTAAGACACTGGTATTGGGATTTTAAATATATTAAGCCTTTTGAACTAATATTTTTCCTAAAGAGAAAACTGGTTATATAAACCATGTTATAGTCATATTACTATATTGATATTACACAGCTATTAAAATAATTAGATCTGCATTGCTAACATGAAAACAATCATGTATATTATATTGTCAAATAAAAAGCAAGGAAATAGCAATAGTATAAATTTATTTCATAACTCTAAAAATTAGACATTTCTTAGCTTTGTCTACAGAAAAGGTCTGGAATCAATTTCTGCCTAGGAATATCACTAACACCTATATTTGATATCTAAATACCATTTTTTTTCTATTAAAAAGACTCCTTGAAGGAATGGTTGATTCCAAATTCATGATGAGAAATAGATAAGATAGGCTTGCTATGTCTTGTGTTTCAGAAAGCAAGGAAACTGTAGAGGATTTTATGCTAAATATAGACTCAGGAGCAACCTGGAGGGGCTTCAAAGTTAAAGACAGGAGAAAATAAATTTCAATGAGAACAACAACTATAGTAAATTGAAACATACTGTGAATTGAAACAAAAATATGAAAGACTAGGAGTTCACGATGATATTACAAAAAAGTTAACCTATTAATCAACTTTGATTAATATGAGGTGGCTAGGAACCAAGCTGTTACTCTGGAAGTTAGTGATAAAGAGAGCATTTTTTTCTGTCTTTCTTGTACATGCTGTGTTTCTAAGTCATCAGTTGATGAGGGAAGGTTTTTCTTTACAAAAGAATTTCATCTAGCAAATGCAAAAAAAATGATAGAATTAGAAAATTACCCATATGCAAACCATAACAAATTGATGCATCTAGATAGTGATCATTGATTATATTAAAATGAGCAGGTGTCAAGTTAATGGGAAACTTTATAGTGGATGGATCAGTTGACAACACTGACATCCAAGGGATGTCCAGTCATGATGGACCTCCTACTATGATAAAATAGAAAGCACTTAGCCCCATGTATTAAATGTTCCACCTCAAATAATATTCCACCCCAAATAATTGAGTCTGAATCTAATCAAGAGTCTAGTTCTATTGTGGAGCTTATAGGAAACAGGGAGAAGAGAAGAATATGTGGAATAATATTCTGAGTATGTCATAGTCAAATCTAGACTGAGCAATTCTATAGGGCAAAAAATCCATATATAAATAACCTAAAAGAGGGAATGGAAATAAACCATTATAACAGAAAGAGACTAAGAGACATTCCAACAAGTTATGGACTTTATTTGGGATAGTAACTTGAACAAACCAAGGATTAAAAAATTTTTAGGGACAACCAGGAAATATAGAAACAGACTATTTATTAAAGGATGATTGCTATTTTTAGATATAACAATGACAAAATGATTGTTTTTAAAAGGTTTTACCTGTTAGCAAAACAAAATAAAATACTATGGTGAAATAAGATAATGTCTGAGATTTGCTGGAATATTTCATGGAAAAATTGGATGGTCAGGAGAGATAAATAAAATTGGCAAGTTGTTGATATTTGTTGAAGATAGGTGATAGATATACAGGGATACATTATACTGTTCTCTGGGTTTATATATTGGTTTGAGGATTGTAATAGTAGAAAGTGAAAAAAATTGCAGAAAAGAAGTATATAAAATACATATGATTTTTTTTATTTTTAAAAAACAGAATAATAAACTTTGTTATGCTATTTTCTCTGGTTATCTTTGGGAAATAGGATCAGGGAGTGATATGAGAAACTGCTTTTTTTTATTTTATAAATTTGTATATCATTTGACTTTTTAAGCAAGTATATATAACTTAAATAACTAAAAAAAAGAATAAAGTGTCATAATTAAGGTATGAGCAAAGTACTGTGGGAGACTGTTTTCTTATATCTTGGGTAAACATAGCTGTTGAAAATAGGATCTAAAACTGTGAGAATGAAGATTGCACTGAATCATCGGAGTAGCTTCAGCCTGACCCTGAACCAACCAATCTATAGACCTTCAGGGATAACAAAGTGACCTCTATCTCTGGGACAGATGATCTTCTCATCATGTCACTGGCAGCAAAGCAGGCTTTTGAGTGGAGTGAGTCTTTGATCAATTGCTTAAAGGAAAGTATTTAATCTGATCATTCTGTGTTCAGGTTTTGAACTAATCTCTTAATGCCTCAATTAATTAATTAGTTATGAAGGTGTTAACCAGTTACTCATTTTCCAGCCATGACTGTCTTCTACATGAGTGCATTTTCTGAGTCAGTCCAGATCCAGGAGGAAAGGGTAGCTGAGAGGCATAAAGGGCTACTGTAGCATGGGTGAAGTTGCTCAGTCGTGCCCGACTCTTTGTGACCCCATGGATAGTAGCCTGCACCAAGCTCCTCCATCCATGGGATTTTCAAGGCAAGAATACTGGAGTGGGTTGCCATTTCCTTCTCCAGGGAATCTTCCCAACCCAGGGATCGAACCCAGGTCTCTCACATTGTAGACAGACACTTTACTGTCTGAGCCACCAGGGAAGTCCATAAGTGAGTCTAAACCCCCGGTTGCTTGGGGCGCTGTGGAGTTTTTACAGGGGATCCACACAACCCATACCCACAGCAGGCAGTCAGAGGGCATAATAAACCATCTTTCTCATTCATGTGCTGCTAATTTGTGAATCTTTGTATATGGCACTATGATGAATACATAAAATCCTTCCTGAGTTAGAGGAATCTTAAGATTTTCTGTGTCAACTACCATTACTCAGATATATCTAAACTTTTTAACATTAGAACGTATCCTCATATTGAAAGAGAACAGGAACCACTGGCCTAGAGTTATTAATTTTATTAATTATTCTTAAGTTGCTCTTCAGGATTGTAAGTTGGGGTGCTCTTTCCATTTGCTATTTTTCCAGAAGTTAAATGCCAGGCGTATTTCTGCCATACTGTTCACTGGGACATCTGAAGCTGCCATGGCTCCCTTCTCCTTGCTCCCAGGGTGCCTTACACACAGCTCCATTAACACTGATTTACACTGGCCATTCCACTGGGGTCTCCCCCACTGTAGTGGCAAGGGAAGGGAAGTTGGGAGAGGTGAGGTTAAGGATTCATTGACTTAAACTCATGAGCATCCATGGGCTCAGAAACTAGAGACAAAGAGATGAACAGGATACACTCTTGACTCTCACAGAGCTCACTGAGTAAGAGGTGTGGGGGTAGAGGACAGACAAACAAGTAGACAATCACAATATGCTCTATGGCTCCCATGGGAACATTAAGGAGGCATCTAACCCAGATTGTGGAAGTCAGAGACACTGGGAGCAGATGACACCCAGACTGAGATTTGAAGGACTGGTTGGAGTAGAAGTGGGAGAGGGAGGGACCAGTTAATGCAAAGTGCAGAAGAAGACAGCACAAAGCCAGAGGTGAGAGGTGGAAAGTGGGGCGAGAGGAGGCTGGTGAGGTGGGTAGGGGCTTGACCGTGATAGGTTCTGTGGGCCATGATGACTGTAGACTTAATCTTGAGACAAAAGAGAAGACATTAGAGGTTCAAAGGCAGAAATCTGCCACGAGCAGATGTGTCTGCTTGAATCATAACCTTGGCTACAGTGTGGATGACCGTTCGTGTGTCCAAAACCAGAAAATGGAGAGATGTGATAGGAGGCTGATTTCTAACGCAGCCAAGATTCAGGGGGAGGCCTGAATGAAGGCAGTAGTCATTGGAATGAAGAGAGAGCAGACCCAGGGACACTGAGGAGGTGGAACAGGTTGGCTGGGTGCTGGATTGGATGTGCAGAAGACTCGGGGATAATAACCAGGTTTCTGGTCCGGGAAATGGGTGGCTAGTCACAGAGGTACGGAATATGGGAGGAGGAGGTGATTTGAGAGAAGACAGTGCAGGAAATCAAACTCTGTTTGGGTGAAGTTCTTTCTCTGTCAGCTTTTCTAGATGATTGGCTGACAAAATCACCAAGGAAGTGAAAGTTTCAAGCCACAGAGTAGCATACAGTTCTTCCTAGTTTTGGTATCCAGGGCCGTTTTTTGAACATACACATCAGGACTGAAAGGTCGACTGCAGTTGAACATCATCACACATTGTTTGGAGCAGCAACAATGAAGACAAACCTCTGTGCTTTAAGGAAATGGGTACATTTCATCTTCTGAGAGCAAAACTGTATTGTTTAGAAACAGTGCAGCGAAGTAAAATAATCTGGTTAATCCCAGACAGTTGGTAGGACCTAAAAATAATGCAACTGCTGGGAATTCCCTGGTGGCCCAGTGGTTAGGACTCTGTGCTCTCACAGCCAAGGCCCCAGGTTCAATCCCTGGTAGGGGAACTAAATCCCACAAGCCACACAGTATGGCCATAAATAAATAAATAATACTGCAACTGCTGAGAAAAACTCTAAGACATGGTGAAAAGTTTAAGATTTGGAGCCATAGGTTAAAATCCAGGCTTTTCCACTTGCTGATTCTCTGACTTGCTAATTCTACGGTTTAGGTTAAATTATTAGTCATTGTGCAAGTGACATGAATTTTAATTTTGTAGACTTATTGTTTTGAACTAGGCAATGCCAAGTGCCTTGCCCCCATTTATTCCTTCTTTTAGTCATGTATTCATGTGTTCATTTGTATAGTCACCAACGCCTACTGTAAGTACACACTACATGCCAGTCACTGTGGCAGCCCCAGTTCAGTTCAGTTCAGTCGCTCAGTCGTGTCTGACTCTTTGCGACCCCATGAATCGCAGCACGCCAGGCCTCCCTGTCCATCACCAACTCCCGGAGTTCACCCAGACCCACGCCCATGGAGTCAGTGATGCCATCCAGCCATCTCATCCTCGGTCGTCCCCTTCTCCTCCTGCCCCCAATCCCTCCCAGCACCAGAGTCTTTTGCAATGAGTCAACTCTTCGCATGAGGTGGCCAAAGTACTGGAGCTTCAGCGTTAGCATCATTCCTTCCAAAGAAATCCCAGGGCTGATCTCCTTCAGAATGGACTGGTTGGATCTCCTTGCAGTCCAAGGGACTCTCAAGAGTCTTCTCCAACACCACAGTTCAAAAGCATCAATTCTTCGGCACTCAGCCTTCTTTAC
>SJXQ01011754.1:137504-193644 GCA_006408695.1 Aepyceros melampus
TGGAAAACTCAGCAGTGGCCACAGGACTGGAAAAGGTCAGTTTTCATTCCAATTCCAAAGAAAGGCAATGCCAAAGAATGCTCAAACTACCGCACAATTGCACTCATCTCACATGCTAGTAAAGTAATGCTCAAAATTCTCCAAGCCAGACTTCAGCAATATGTGAACCGTGAACTCCCTGATGTTTAAGCTGGTTTTAGAAAAGGCAGAGGAACCAGAGATCAAATTGCCAACATCTGCTGGATCATGGAAAAAGCAAGAGAATTCCAGAAAAACATCTATTTCTGCTTTATTGACTGTGTGGATCACAAGAAACTGTGGAAAGTTCTGAGAGAGATGGGAATACCAGACCACCTAACCTGCCTCTTGAGAAATCTGTATGTAGGTCAGGAAGCAACAATTAGAACTGGACATGGAACAACAGACTGGTTCCAAATAGGAAAAGGAGGACGTCAAGGCTGTGTATTGCCACCCTGCTTATTTCAACTTCTATGCAGAGTACATCATGAGAAACACTGGACTGGAAGAAACACAAGCTGGAATCAAGATTGCTGGGAGAAATATCAATAACCTCAGATATGCAGATGGCACCACCCTTATGGCAGAAAGTGAAGAGGAGCTAAAAAGCCTCTTGATGAAAGTGAAAGAAGAGAGTGAAAAAGTTGGCTTAAAACTCAACATTCAGAAAACGAAGATCATGGCATCTGGTCCCATCACTTCATGGGAAATAGATGGGGAAACAGTAGAAACAATGTCAGATTTTATTTTTTTGGGCTCCAAAATCACTGCAGATGGTGACTGCAGCCATGAAATTAAAAGGCGCTTACTCCTTGGAAGAAAAGTTATGACCAACCTAGATAGTATATTCAAAAGCAGAGACATTACTTTGCCGACTAAAGTCCGTCTAGTCAAGGCTATGGTTTTTCCTGTGGTCATGTATGGATGTGAGAGTTGGACTGTAAAGAAGGCTGAGTGCCAAAGAATTGATGCTTTTGAACTGTGGTGTTAGAGAAGACTCTTGAGAGTCCCTTGGACTACAAGGAGATCCAACCAGTGCATTCTGAAGGAGATCAACCCTGGGATTTCTTTGGAAGGAATGATGCTAAAACTCAAGCTCCAGTCCTTTGGCCACCTCATGCGAAGAGTTGACTGATTGGAGAAGACTCTGATGCTGGGAGGGATTGGGGGCAGGAGGAGAAGGGGACAACCAAGGATGAGATGGCTGGATGGCATCACGGACTCAATGGATGTGGGTCTGGGTGAACTCCGGGAGTTGGTGATGGACAGGGAAGCCTGGCGTGCTGTGATTCACGGGGTCGCAAAGAGTCAGACACGAATGAGTGACTGAACTGAACTGAGAATGGAAATAACCGAGAGTTTCTTTGAGAGGTGATATTCTCTTAGTAGTGACCACAGTATTGAGAAAGGTGACTTCTCATTGCAATCCCAAAGAAGGGCAATGCCAAAGAATATTTAAACTACCCTACAATTGCCCTCATTTCACATGCTAGCAAAGTAAAGTTCAAAATACTTCAAGTTAGGCCTCAGCAGTATGTCAACCAAGAACTTCCAGATGTATAAGCTGGATTTAGAAAAGGCAGAGGAACCAGAGATCAAATTGCCAGTGTCTGCTGGATCATAGCAAAGGCAAGGGAATTCCAAAAAATCATCTACTTCTGCTTCATTGACTATGCTAAAGCCTTTGACTGTGTAGATCACAACAAACTGGAAAACTCTTAAAGACATAGGAATATCAGACCACGTTACCTGTCCTCTGAGAAACCTGTATGCAAGTCATGAAGCAGCAGTTAGCACTAGACATGAAACAATAGACTGGTTCAAAATTAGGGAAGGAGTACAACAAGGCTGTATATTGTCACCCTGCTTGTTTAACTTATACACAGAGTGTATCATGTGAAATGCCAAGCTGGATGAATCGCAAGATGGAATCAAGATTGCTGAGAGAAATATCAACAACCTCAGATATGCAGATGATGCCACTCTAATGGCAGAAATTGAAGAGGAACTAAATAGCCTCTTGATGAGGGTGAAAGAGGAGAGAGAAAAAGCTGGTTTAAAACTCAACATTCAAAAACTTTCATGACATCCAGTCCTATAACTTCATGGCAAATAGATGGGGAAATAGTTGAAGTGGTGACAAATTTATTTTCTTGGGCTCCAAAATTACTGTGAACTGTGACTACAGCCATGAAGTTAAAGATACTCACTCCTTGGAAGGAAACTATGACAAATCTAGACAGCATACTAAAAAGCAGAGACATCACTTTGCCAACAAACTCCGTATAGTCAAAACTATGTTTTTTCCAGTAGTCACGTATGCATGTCAGAGTTGGACTATGAAGAAAACTGAGTGCCGAAGAATTGATGCTTTTGAACTACGGTGTTGGAGAACACTCTTGAGAGTCCCTTGGACATCAAGGAGATCCAAACTGTCCATCCTAAAAGAAATCAGTCCTGAATATGCATTGGAAGGACTGATACTGAAACTGAAACTCCAATACTTTGATCACCTGATGCAAAGAACTGACTTATATGAAAAGACCCTAATGCTGGGAAAGATTGAAGGCGGGAGGGAAAGGGGACAACAGAGGATGAGATGGTTGGATAACATCACCGACTCAATGGAAATGAGTTTGAGTAAACTCCAGGAGTTGGTGATGGACATGGAGGCCTGGTGTACTGCAGTCCATAGGGTCGCAAAAAGTCGGACATGACTGAACGACTGAACTGAACTGAACTGATATGTGGAACCTGAAAAACAAATTAAAAACAAACAAACAAACAAAACAAACAGAAACAGACTTGTAGATCCAGAGAACTAGTGAATCAACAAAGTCAAGAGGAAGTGGGAGGGTGGCATAATAGTTGAAGGTGAAACCAACAAACTTGATCTAGACAGATACACAAATCTCACAGAAGCAAGATGGGTAGTGTTCAAGTGCACGGACTGTGGTGCAGACTCTCTCCAGCTGAATCAGCAATTCCATTACCTAGCTGGCTGACCACGGACAAGTGAGTTAACTTTGGTCTTAGTCTCATGAGAATAAAATGAAGTTAAGGATAATAACTGGTTTCCCAGTAGCTCAGCAGTAAAGCATCCACCTGCAAAGCAGGAGCTGCAAAAGATGTGGATTTGATCCTTGGGTCAGGAAGACCCCCTGGAGAAGGGCATGGCAACCCACTCCAGTATTCCTTCCTGGAGAATACCAGGGACAGAGGAGCCTGGCGGGCTATGGTCCATAGGTTGCAAAGAGTTGGACACAACTGAAGTGACTTAGCACAGACATAAAGATTACAACTACTCTTTGGGTTATTGCAGGTATTAAATGAGTGTCAGAAAAATGCCCATCACAAAATATGTGTTTAGGGTGCTATTAATAAAAATTGTTTTTGAGAGATGTAATGTTTAATTTTTTTGTCAGCTTGACTGGATTACAGGTGCCCATACATTTGGCTAAAGATTATTTCTGCATGCATCTGTGAAAGCATTTCTGGATGAAATTTACCTTTGAACTGGTGGACTCAGTAAAGCAGTTTGTCCTCCCCAATTGTGCATCATCCAACCTGTTGAAGGCCAGAATAGAACAAAAAGTTGGAAGAAAGAGGAATCCATCTCTTCTTGCTGAGCTTGGACATCAGTCTTGTCCCACCCTCAGTGCTCCTGGCTCTCAGGCTTGTAGATTCAGACTGAATCAACCATTGGCTTTTCTGAGTCTCCAAGGTACAGGCAGCAGATTGGGAGACTTCTTAGCATCCATAATAACATGAGCCAATTCCTTATAATAAATCACTTCCTACATATGCATCCTACTGGTTCTATTTTTCTGGAGAACCCTGGCTAATCAAAGAGGGCATTTACAAATGGCTATAGAACCACAGAGAAGGATGTTATTCCACCTGTGGGGGATTTGGAAAAGCAGAGAAAATGGGATCCAAAAGATGTATGTGAATGTGTCGGGTGACTAAGAAAAGGAAAGGTATTCCAGACAAAGGGAACAGAGTGTGTGAAGGCATGAAGAAATGAAGACCACTGCATGTAGGGGAAGGTGAAGAGTTTAAAGATAGGGTAGGCATGGAAGATGGTGGTGAAGATAAGGTGTTAGCACAGGACGGGACATATGATGTTAGCATGATGGACTGGGGCCAGTTCTGAAGACCCTAGAGTTGGAGTTTGTAACATCATCAGATTTGTCATGTCAAAAGATATCTGTGGTAGCCACATGTAAAAGGAAGAAACTGTCCAGAAAGACCAATGAGGAAGTTACTGAGGTCAGAACTGGGCAGACACCAAGAGTAGTAAGCAGATGTAAGGCATTTCTGATTTGGAACAGAAAAAGCTTAATGCCTGGATGTGGGTGGTGAAGAAATGAGGTTTGAGGAGTAAAAATTGACAGATACCATTCATTTAGAGAAAGAACTGGGTTTTGCACATGCTGGATATGAGATGCTTTTCGCACATCCAGGTGGAGGTACACAGAAGGCAATTCTGCACAAATGAGTTTGGGGACTTCCCTGGTGGTTCAGTGGTTGAAACTCTGCCATCCAATGCAGGAGGTGCTGGTTGGATGGATCCCTCCTGGCTGGGGAACTAAGACTCTACCATGTGGTGTGTCAAAAAAAACGTTTGGAGTTTGGAAAGCAAAGTGGGAGGGTGTTGTTGATTGGGAAATCAATCAGTAAACAGCAGCTGAGGCTATGGAATCGGAAGATCAAGTGTTAAAGAATCCGCCTGTAATGCAGGAGACACAGGAGATGCGGGTTCGATCCCTGGGTGGGGAAGATCCCTTGGAAGAGGAAATGGCAACCCACTCCAGTATTCTTGCCTGGAAACTGTCTTGCATGGACAGAGGAGCCTGGTGGGCTACAGGCCATCGGGCCACAGAGTCAGACATGACTGACCATATGTGCACACCAAGGAAGTATATGTGATGAGGAGAGGGTGCCAAACCTCTCACAACAGGTCATGATTTCTCAGTTTGACTCACTCACCAAAATCCACATCCAGGATGGGAATATGGAACTCAGCCAACATTTTCACAGCTCACAGTATGAAAAGGAAAGGAGCTGGGGATTAAATAGGTTTGAGTTTTGACTAAACAGGCTCAGGAATCAAGGTGTCTAGTTCCAAATATCAAAGGGTATGAATAGCTGTAAGTGATCTTAATGATAACACCTGGCATTTAGAGAACACCTTTCTCCAAAGACCTGAAGTCTCTGCTACCATGAATCTTCACAGAAAGTTAGGGAGATCTTTAAGAGGTAGGGGTGATTATATTAACTTCTGACAGCAGGAAAAATAGAATTTGAGAAGACCAGAAAGTTCTCTTTGAGTGCAGAGCCAGAGGGTGTTATGGTCAGGCAACCTGGCTCTCAGCTACCCACTGTGGCCAGCAGTCTGACCTGTCTCCTTTTCTAGCCCTGGCAACACAACCGTGTGTACCCTGCCATTGCCATCCTCCAGTTCAAATCCTGTCTGAAGTCAGTCCGGGTACAGGGGATGCATGTGTTCCAGAAGAGAACTTGATTGAAACATGGCATTCCCTTATGGAGAAAGTAGAGAATTTAGAGTCCGATCAGTCTGAGTCCAAGGACCTCTGCTGCTGCTTACTAGCTCTGTGATGCCAGGCGTTTTATTTTAAATCTCTGGGCCTCAGTTTCCCAACCTCAAAATAATGGTAAAACTAGCTCCCTCAGGGTTCTGTGAAGATGCATTCATTCAACAAATAGTTATAGAGCATCTACAATGTGCCAGGCATTGTTCTAATCTTTTGGTATATATCAGGAAACGAAACAAGGATCCCTGACTTTGGGCTCTTACTTTCCTGGTAGTGAAAGGTGGGATGGAAGGAAAAAGATGATTAACAATGAAATAAAGAAGAAGTGAATTACCTGGTATGTTAGATGGTGATACACTCTGGTAAAAGGAGATATATATGATATATCTGACAGCACACTGACTGGCTAGCACATAGTAGGCACTCTGGGGATTCATGCTACTATGATCATAATTAAGAAAAGATGAAGAGCCTGAGGCAAAATAACAGGCTATAAAATTTTATGAAGATGTGTCTATCTCTTAAACTTTAATCAGGAGTAAGCAGAAAAATTGCCAGGGAAGGATAAAGGTAGAAGATTACAAAGTGAAAAAAAAAATTGACCTGAAATGCTTTTAAGTGGTGTATAATCAGCTGCATCTCTGCTAACGACCACTAATTAAGCTGTCTCTCGTAGGCTCCCAGAGAAAATTGCCTGCCCAAACAGGCAGACTGAAATGCACATTATAAGAGCTTCAGCATTTAAATTGAGTTTATTTTTACCTAACTCAAGAAGTAGTTTAAAACAATTAGGCTATTTTTTCCTAACAGGTATTCTTCACAAGTGACCTTTTAAAACACCCATATATTTTTATGAGAAAAGTGAACACTATATTAATGACATTTCTTCCTAACTCACAGTACCTTCTTCAGCTGACATGGAGGGGTTATCATCGGAGGGGTTATCATCAGAGTTTTAGATCCATGCATTTATTAATTTGACTAACAAACATTTGTGCAGTTAGTAATAAAGTGAGAGTTAAAAAAAAAAATCCTTCAGTACAGACCAGTTCAGTTCAGTTCAGTCGTGTCCGACTCTTTGTGACCCCATGAATCGCAGCACACCAGGCCTCCCTGTCCATCACCAACTCCAGAGTTCACTCAGACTCACGTCCATCGAGTCTGTGATGCCATCCAGCCATCTCATCCTCGGTCGTCTCCTTCTTCTCCTGCCCACAATCCCTCCCAGCATCAGAGTCTTTTCCAATGAGTCAACTCTTTGCATGAGGTGGCCAAAGTACCAGAGCTTCAGCTTTAGCATCATTCCTTCCAAAGAAATCCCAGGGTTGATCTCCTTCAGAATGGACTGGTTGGATCTCCTTGCAGTCCAAAGGACTCTCAAGAGTCTTCTCCAACACCACAGTTCAAAAGCATCAATTCTTCAGTGCTCAGCCTTCTTCACAGTCCAACTCTCACATCCATACATGACCACTGGAAAAACCATAGCCTTGACTAGACGGACCTTAGTTGGCAAAGTAATGTCTCTGCTTTTGAATATACTGTCTAGGTTGGTCATAACTTTTCTTCCAAGGAATAAGCATCTTTTAATTTCATGGATGCCGTCACCATCTGCAGTGATTTTGGAGCCCCCAAAAATAAAGTCTGACACTGTTTCCACTGTTTCCCTATCTATTTCCCATGGAGTGATGGGACCGGATGCCATGATCTTCATTTTCTTAATGTTAAGCTTTAAGCCAACTTTTTCACTCTCCTCTTTCACTTTCATCAAGAGGCTTTTAGCTCCTCTTCACTTTCAGACCAGTTACCAGGTCAAATATTTAATTAATTTTCTCAACAATACCTAATTTAATACTCAATTTAAATTTCTAATTCAATTTTTTCAACAACTCTTAAAGGAAAATATCTTTTAGATAAGGAAACAGGTTTATGAAAATGAACTAACTTCTCATGGTTAAATAACTGTAAGACGTAAAGTCAGGATTTGAACCTGCGTCTGACTGATTATTTAATGCTCATATTTGATCACTATGATATGCGACAGACCCCATACTAAATAGAATAAGGTGTGCTTCCGGCCTGGTAGGACCTAGTTATTCAGTTGTGTTGTTGTTTAGCCATTATGTCATGGCTGACTCTTTTGCAACTCCACAGACTGCCAGGCTCCTCTCTCTGTGGGATTTCCCAGGTAAGAATATTGGAGTGGGTTGTTATTTCCTCCTCCAAGAGATCTTCCTGATCCAGGAATCATGCCCAAGTCTCCTGAGTCTCAGGCAGATTCTTTGCTGCAGAGCCATCTGGGAAGCCCAGTTATTCAATGGAAAGAGACATAAATTTTTACAGATAATTTTAAGATTACATGATAAGTGCTAAACTAAACATAATAGACATGTTCTGGGAACCCAGGAAAAAAGGAATATCTATTTACATTGATTGCACTGGGAAAAATTTTGCAGAAGGGATTATTTAAGGTGAGTGTTGATGGATGAGTAGGAGTTTGTCTGGAAACAAAGGGCAGGTCATGAAGGAAAGAGTATGTTGAACAAGCTTTCTCTGACTCTGAAGCCTTTGCTTTAAACACTGTGCTAAACTAACTACCTCCACTCATCTCCACAATTAGTCAGATGTTCACTGAGTATTTTCTTATATACTCAGGTCTTTTCAATTCAGTTCAGTCACTCAGTCATGTCTGACTCTTTGTAACCCTATGGACTGCAGCACACCAGGCCTCCCTGTCCATCACCAACCCCCATAGTTTACTCAAACTCATGTCCATTGAGTCAGTGATGCCATCCAACCATTCATCTTCTGTCATTCCCTTCTCCTCCCATCTTCAATCTTTCCCAGCATCAGGGTTTTTTCAATGAGTCAGTTCTTCATATCAGCTGGTCAAAGTATTGGTGTTTCAGCTTCAGCATCAGTACTTCCAATGAACATTCAGGACTGATTTCCTTTAGGACGGACTGGTTGGATCTCCTTGCTGTCCAAGGGACTCTCAAGAGTGTTCTCCAACACCACAGTTCAAAAGCATCAATTCTTCGGCGCTCAGCTTTCATTATAGTCCAACTCTCACATCCATACATGACTACTGGAAAAACCATAGCCTTGACTAGACAGACTTTTGTTGCCAAAGTAATGTCTAGGTATTTTAGGGAGATTAAAAAGGAAAAACAGAAACTGGGTTGAATTAATATTGATAATCAACCTAGATAATTCTGGTTTTACAAACAGATGTTTTCCTCACGACTTTTGCCTGGAGGCTTTTGAAATGAGATCTGAACTGTGCCCAAGGAGATGAGAAAACTGATGGGCAGGGCACACAGTGCTCAGGGTACTTGTCTGTATATCCCAGAAGCTGCTCACCCTGGGCTCCATCTCTGAAATTCCTCAGTGAAAGTGTTAGTAGCTCAGTCGTGTCTGACTCTTTGCAACCCCATGGACTGTAGCCTGCCAGGCTCCACTGTCCATGAGAGTTTTCAAACAAGAATACTGGAGTGGGTAGCCATTCCCTTCTCCAGGGGATCTTCCTGACCTGGGGATTGAACCCAGGTATCATGCATTGCAGGCAGATTCTCTACCAAAGTTGGTTTTGAGCCACCAACATTGGGAACAGAGGACAGGCTGGAAGCAGAAATCTCAGAACAAGTGGTCAGTGGGAACACAGTGAAAATTACTTGTTTTCTGGGCTTGTAATTATCTATAAGTAAGAGAAAAATGATTGCAGTGATGGCTGTTTAGCCTTGTCTCTTGAAGGTGATGGTTTATTATAGTAAAAAGTTTTTCGGTCTTATGAGAAATGAAAATGTGTTTGCATTTCCACTGATTTCAGCCATCACATAGCAGAACTGGACTTAGCCTTGGATGTTCCTGAACAAAGGATTGAAATCAAAATGAAACCTCTAATGTAAACCTTAAAGCAATTGGGCTTGAGATATGGAAGACACAGTGGCATTCAATAGATATTTGCTGTATTAAATAAATAAGCTACTCAAGAAATTGTTGTTCAGTCGTGTCTTGCCGGGAGCCAGTGTGAGGAATCCCACCCGTGACAAGGTCATGCGGCAGAGATTTGATGGGCGAGGTTGAGTCAGATCTCAGGTTTTCCCCCTGGCATTTCCTGAGCATGTACCCCCCCCAAAAGTAAGAATCTGCCTGCTTTTCCACTCTTCTGACTTTCTCTGGAAAAGGTCAACTCAGGGCTTTAGTCTTCTGCATTTGAAAGAGTGTTTCAATCCAAAAACCCCTCTGATGGCTTTCTAGCCTGCCTGTAGGACTCCTACAGCTGCGCAAGTGATTGTTTGCGACAGGAAGCTTAAAACATCCTAGGAATGTAGGGGCTTCTGAGGAGTCAAAATCATTAGAATAGGACTGATTAAGGGTTTCATTGTTGAGCCAATACTTGCTGCCAAATTTTCATATCTTTTATTTGTAAGATATAGTTGATATATAGAAAAACAGGTAGTAGACCTGGTATTAGCAATATTAGATCTTTGAGTTAAGTCCTTTCTTTGTTATAACCCACTGCACCTTTGTTCTACAGGAATGTAACTTTATTTAGTACTTTGAGGGTAATGCAGAGTAAAGAAAAAACACTTCTAGGGAAAAGGAGATTTCTGGTTGATAGACAATTACCCAGGAAGAGAGCCATAAAAATGTTAACAGGCCTCTTGGCCAGAAGACAATGTAAACCACCTGAGACCTTTTGTATACGGGAGGGTGTGCAAAAGGAAAGCCTGGTCTCAATGAGGGTCAGGACTGCCACCCTTGCATAACTCTGCATATTCCATTATTTATACAACTTGGGGTATATAAGCTGATTTTGAAAAATAAAGTTTTGGGAGCCTTCACCAATGCTGGGCTTCCCCATGTCATTCTTTTCTCCCCTTTTTTGGCTGAATTCCCATCTGGAGCAGGGAGGTTCACCACGTCTACTTACTTGCCCTGGCTGCTAAGATACACGCGAGAGGGAGTCCAAGGTGGGGCACCCTCTGATATTCAAGAGGATGCCGGTGGCCTAACGTAGATGGTGCAAACTCCTTGTCTGGAACTTTATTGGCTTTCCACATAAACCAAGTTATTCAGCCTCTTTTCTCCACTAAATTTTCCTACTATACTATTATTTCCTAATCTAATCTTATATTAATAAATAAAGAAGTTTTTCCTCACCGATGCCGTCTCCCCTTTGAATTCCCTGGATCCACTGGGGCTGGACCCCAGCAGTGTCTGACTCTTTGTGACCCTTGTGGAACACAGCATGCCAGGCTTTCCTATCCTTTACTCTCTCCCAGATTTTGCTGAAATTCAAGTCCATTGAGTCGGCGATGCCATCCAACCATCTCATCCTCTGTTGCCCCCCTTGTCATTTTGCTTCAGTCTTTTCCAGTCAGCTCTTCACATCAAGTAGCCAAAGTATTGGAGCTTCAGCTTCAGCAACAGCCCTTCCAGTGAATATTCAGGATTGATTTCCTTTAGGAAAATTGGCTGGTTTGATCTCTTTGCAATCCAAGGAATTCTGGAGTCTTCTCTAGTTTCAGAGTCTTCTTGATTTAGACAAGAAGACTCTTGTCTAAATTGATTCTTCTTGTCAGTTGTTTTAGACAATTCAAAAGCATCAACTCTTTGGTGCTCAGCCTTCTTTCTGGTCCAACTCTCACATCCATACATTACTGGAAAAACCATAGCTTTGACTGTGTGGACCTTTGTTTGTAAAGTAATGTCTCTGCTTTTAAATATGCTGTCTCGGTTTGCCACAGCTTTCTTTCCAAGGAGCAAGCGTCTTTTAATTTCATGGCTGCAGTTCCTGTCTGAAGTGATTTTAGAGCCCAAGAACATAAGATCTGTCACTAATTCCACATTTCTCCCTTCTGTTGCAATGAAGTGATGGGACTGGATGCCATGATCTTAGTTTTTTGGATGTTGACTTTTAAGCCAACTTTTTCACTCTCCTCTTTCACCTTCGTCAAGAACCCTTTAGTTCCTCTTCACTCTCTGCCATCAGAGTGATATTATTTGCCTCTCTGAGGTTGTCAGTATTTCTTCCATCAATCTTGATTCCAGCTTATGATTCATCCACCCCAGCATTTCTCATGATGTACTCTGCATGGAAGTTAAATAAGCAGAGTGACAATATACAGCCTTGTCGTACTCCTTTCCCAATTTTGAGCCAGTTTTCTGCATCTGGTTCTAACAGTTGCTCTTCACCTGCATACAGGTTTCTTAGGAGATAGGTCAAGTGGCCTGGTACTCCTATCTCTTTAAGAATTTTCCACAGTTTGTTGTGATCCACACAGTCAAAGACTTTAGCATAGTCAGTGAAGCAGAAGTAGATGATTTTTTGGAATTCTCTTGCCTTTGCTATGATCCAGTGGATGTTGGCAATTTGATCTCTGGTTCCTCTGCCTCTTTGAAGGTTCCTCTTCCTGTCTCATATGCCTGGAGGTTCTTGGCTCAGGTACTGCTGAAGCCTAGCTTAAAGAATTTTGAGCATAACCTTGCTATCAAGTAAAATGAGTGCAACTGTGTGGCAGTTTGAACATTCTTTGGCATTGCCCTTCTTTGGGGTTGAAATGAAAACTGACCTTACACAGTCTAGTGGCCACTGTTGAATTAACAAATAAGTACATTTATTTGATTTTCCCTCAGTGTGGGCATTTTAACTAAATTTATGGGTTACATCTGATTATACAGGGAAAGAGGATTGAGCATATGAAGCAAGAGGAGCAGACTGTGCACTGACCCAAGAGGGAGAATGATGATCCCCAGAAAATGAAAGTCCTCCAGGGTGCCTGGAGTGCAGGGGAGGGAGGGGGACATGGTGCCTAAAGAGGCAGGGGAAAGTGGCAGATCCAGACCCATGATCAAGGAGTTGAGAACAGTGGGAGTATTAATGGTTTTAGTTAAGGGATGACTTCGGTCTTTACAAGGTCTTCCTGATAGCTCAGTTGGTAAAGAATCTGCCTGCAATGCAAGAGACCCCAGTTCAATTCCTGGGTTGGGAAGATCCACTGGAGAAGGGATAGGCTATCCACTTCAGTATTCTTGGGCTTCCCTTGTGGCTCAGCTGGTAAAGAATCTTCCTGCAGTGTGGGAGACCTGGGTTCAATCCCTGGGTTGGGAAGAACCCATGGAGAAGGGAGAGGCTACCTACTCCAGTATTCTGTCCTGGAGAATTCCATGGGGTTGCAAAGATCAGACACAACTGAGTGACTTTTACTTTCACTAAGTCTTTACTGGACCACTCTGGCTATGTGGAGAGTGGGTTGAAGGGATCAACAGTTGCTGTCAGGAGAGCTGGTTGGGAACCCTTTGCAAGCCTCCAGTGACTGATAATGGACTTGTGGCGGGAGTGAGGTGGGAGAATGACAGGGAAAGTGAGAAGATGGGATGGATTAGAGAGCAGACAGGTAGGACCAGCAGGCCTTGAGGGAAAGGGAGGACTTGTCATTGACTCCTGGGATTTTCACCAGAGTGGATGATGGTTTCACATGCTGAGATGGGGAATAATAGAAGATGAGAATGTCTGGAGGGAAAGATGAAGCTCCAGTAAGTTTTGGACCCAGCAGGTTTTTGTGGTTGCTGGAGTGACATCCAATGGAGATTTTAGGTGTTGATTATGAGTATAGAGCCCAGCAGAAAACTTTAGATGTGTGTGTGTGTGTGTATACCCAAGCATATTTTATTATGCAAAAATAGATTACAGTTTCATACTACACAGCAGCCTGCTCTGTCTTGGTTTTGTATTTGTTTTTGCTTCTGTGGTGATGCCTCCTCTTCCTGGCTGGAAATTACTTCCTTGGTAACATGCGGGGGGTTTGGCACATTGGTGAGTAGGCGTCAAGTCTGTGGGGTTAGGAGCTGAAATTCAGGAGACTGAGTTTGGGTGGGAGAGTCCCAGTCAGGGATGCCCAAGGGAAATATGGGAAACCAAATGGGGATGATGGTGGCCTCCAAGGGCACCCTGACGGGCCTTGCACCCACGTCCCAGCTACATACCCCTAGTCACAAATAGCTTGACCCCTGTGCAGAACTTGGCCCGGGAGGTCAGGGGCACGGTGGCAGCCCCCGCCCCAGTTGGCTTGCATATGTGACCCAGAGGATAGGGAGAGGTGAGGGGAAAGATGCGGCCCAGAGGCCCTCCCCCATCTGTCTGTACCACCCCCATTCCACCTGGATCTAGCTTCTACTCCGGCCTGGGCAATGTAAGCAGCCTGCTTTTTTGATCTAAAATATTTCTTGCACATAGGGTCTGATAACCTATACGCCTGCCTTATTCTTTTTAATGCTGCCTGCTATTCCATCATATATATGCACTGAGTCGTGTCCAACTCTTTGTGATCCCATGGACTGTGGCCCCCCAGGCTCCTCTGTCCATGGGATTTTCCAGGCAACAGTACTGGAGTAGGTTCCCATTTTCTTCTGCAGGGGATCTTCCCCACCCAGGGATCAAACATGGGTCTCTATTTCATGATATAGATATACTATTATTTTCTAATAAAATTTTAAATTATGAAATATTTGAAACCATAAAAGTGGAGAACATATGACAGATATCCACACACCTGGCACCTAGGTTTAATAAATGTCAACATTTTGACTTATTAGCCTCAGATCTCTTCGTTTTGGATTTAAAGAGGGAAAAAAACCTTCACATACAGGTGGAACTTGTTCCTCTTTCTCTCCTCCCTTCCTTCATCTCTTTATCCTTCTGCAGAGCTGCCCATCTGTCCTGAAGTTGGTACTTGGGGTTTCTGACCACACTTTTTTACTTTGTGAATGCTTCTGTAAATAATACAGTCGTCCCTAGGTATCCATAGAAAGCTGATTCTAAGACCATCTTGGATACCAAAACCTATGAATGCTCAAGTCATGTATGTAAAATGGTGTGGTTTGTGTATATAATTCACTCACATCCTCCCATATACTTTACATCATCTTAGATTGCTTATAATACCTAATACAAAATAAATGCTATGTAAATAGTCATAAATACAAGGTAAACACTGTAAATACAATGTAAATGTTGTGTAAATAGTTGCCAGAGAGTGGGCAAATTCGAGTTTTGCTTTCAGGGATTTTCTGGAAGTTTTTTTCTGAATGTTTTCTACTCACAGTTCCTTGAACTCAACAATGCAGAACCTGTGGATATAGAGGGCTGTTCAGCCTTATCTTGAAAGTCCTATAAATTGCTTCATACAGCTACATATCTTTTGGCAACCATTCTTTTCACTTATCACTGAGGTGAAGTCACTCAGTCGTGTCCGACTCTTTGCGACCCCGTGGACTGTAGCCTACCAGGCTCCGCAGTCCATGGGATTCTCCAGGCAAGAGTACTGGAGTGGGTTGCCATTTCCTTCTCCAGGGGATCTTCCCAACCCAGGGATTGAACCTAGGTCTCCCGCATTGGAGGCAGACATTTTAACCTCTGAGCCACCAGGGAAGCCCCCACTTATCACTATATGTATGATATTTATCCACATTTTAAGAAGTTCTCCTTTGGTGGGCACTTTCAATGTATTTTTAATCTGCATTATTCCAACATGAATATGGGGTGGTTTACACGGATACAGCTAGGCCTGTAAGGCTCTTTGCCCAGGTGCCATTTGTGAACATTGGCAAGAAAACCACCACACATTTATTTCCTGAGCCTAACATTGGAATGCCAGTCTTGGATATTAACCCATGGCACCTGCAGCAGGCCATGCAGAACAGCAGTTATGTAATGTTACATCCTGGTAAGAATGCCCCCAAAGCTGCTTTGTCATCACCTCAGTTCAGAACAGGAACCAGCTGTTGAATGCGATGGGCGGAGCAGGGCTGTTTCTTCTGGGCGGGGCGATGATGGAGCAGCTTGCTCGCCTTGCCTGACTCTTCATCTTGGCCCTCTTAAACCTTTCTTAATTGCTCCATTCTGGAGCCAACCAGCCAGTTCTTACAGCAAACACTCATCCTACACCCAAGGATTTCTCTTCTCCTCCTCCTCCTCCTCCTGTTTTTTTTCTTTTAAATATACACCAGCACCTCCCAGCTTTTTTTTTTTTTAAAGAAGTTCTGAATGCTTTCAGTCTCAAACAAAGCTTTATAGATTTGTTGGCAGGAAATCCAGAATGGAATTTGCCGTTAAGTTGTAGTAAAGCAACTCTTCAAACAAGAGGTACTGAACAATCAAACACTTCTAATGTCAAACGCCAACAAAAGCATGCATTGTTGCTGGAGAACCCCTAGTGGCACTAAGCTTCTTAGAGTGGGAAGAGTTTATAAAACCGTAACCCATTTCATTTCACAAGTTGTGTGCTATACAGAACTTTCCACAATCCATCAAAAGTAAGGTCTCTTGATAATACATTTCAACTCAAGTAGCTCCTTAATGGGCAAGTTTTGCTCTTAGAGAAAAGTGACAGCATTTTTTTTTTTTTCAACTGAGAAAGTTCTTTATAATGACAAAGGTAAGTAGAAAGTGTAATTTTGCTCCAACTTTCACACTTCTCAGCTCCTGGAATGGAGCTAATATTTACTGAGCACCTTTACGTGTGCCAGGAAGTCTGACAACAACCTGGCGAGATAGGTATTGCCACTATCCCCACTTCCCAGATAAGGGGACTGCGGCACAGCAAAGTTAGTGAAAATGATCAAGGTCATAGGGCTTTTAAGACAGGGAAGCAGGATTTAAGCTCAGGGAGTTGGACTTCAAAGCTCATGTTCCAAAGTGGTTGTATGGATTTGATGAATTCTGAAAAATCTTCCATATTTTCAACATGATAAGAAAGAGTACTAACCAGTAATGAGTACCACTAGGAGCCAATATTGTACACACGCTTGGAAAAAAAAAAAAAGGTCTCTCAACACCTTGATGAGTGTTGTTTCTTTTCTAATTTATGTATGAAGAGATGGCCTCCAAGGGTTCACCTGCAGAGGACAGACAAGTGGTCAGCTTAAGATCCGAATTCAGGCGCACGAGGAAGAGCTAGACCGCCCTGCTTTCTAGCAAAGGACTGAGCATATAGAAAGTCTTCCATAATGCTTTAGATTTTATAGGTCTCCACCTTCTTTTATTCCCTCTTGCTAATGGAAAGGACACTCATATGATTCAGTGGGAGAAGAATGTCTGACTCTTAGAGCTTGTAAATTTGTTTAAATAAAGTATTAATTTATAACCCAGATGTAAGGATCTGCAAATAAATCAAAATGTCTTCCTGTAAAAGATACTAAACACAAGGCCAGCTGGTAGGGAAGGCCTTCTATGACTCTGCAACTGTCTGTTGCTTTAAGATCACTGCAAGTATATACGGCATATCTGCGTGTGACAGACTTCACATAGACAAGTATATGCCCAACCACCCCTCTCTCCCCTTAACCCTGTGCTGTGTGCTCACTCGTGTCCAACTCTTGACGACCTTGTGGACTGTAGCCCTTCAGGCACCTTAACCTAGGGTTAAGGTTAACCCTGTCCCCTGGCAATTGTATTCTTCAAAATTTTCTCATAAGTCCCCAAACATACATTCAGTGGTCTCCTAAGGAATTACTTGGTATGTGAGTCAAAGTTATGTAAAATTAGCAGCAAAACAGAAGAAAGAAAGATTGTGTGAAACAAGGTGACTGGGGACGATGCAACTGGTGTCGGAGCGACCGGTCCTTGGAGGCTGATTGGGCTGCAGAGTGGGTGAGGAGGGTGGCATTTCCCACCTTTGTTTTCTTCAGACTGAGGGCTGTTGCTGAGGCAACTGGGTCAAGGGAACTGTGATCAATCCAACCTGGATGGAAGGTCTGACCCCTGGTGAGGACAGGGTGAACTCTCTGTGGAGGAGGTTCCTGAGGCGTTGGGTGGAGGCCACAGCCTCCTCTGTCAACAGGCAGCAAGGATGTGTCACTTGTAATTTCAGTCTCCAGGCTTGGCCTAGCACTCAGGAAGGAGAGAAGGCAAAGGAGGGGCAGGTGGAGGAAAGAATTTGTTCCACCTCTAGAGCTGGCTAGGAAACATTGCTAGAAATGCAGAGGGAAGTTTTCAATAAACTGCTTTCATTGCTTTTTAAAGGTGTAGTGAAAGTGTTAGCTGCTTAGTCATGTCCAACTTTTTGGACCCCATGGACTGTAGTCTGCCAGGCTCCTCTGTCCATGGAATTCTCCAGGCAAGAATACTGGAGTGGGTAGCCATTCCCTTCTCCAGGAGATCTCCCTAACCCAGGGATTGAACCCTGGTCTCCTGCATTGCAGGCAGATTCTTTACCATCTGAGCCACCAGGGAAGCCCTTTAAAGGTGTTCAGTTCAGTTCAGTCACTCAGTCGTGTCCAACTCTTTGCGACCCCATGAATTGCAGCACGCCAGGTCTCCCTGTCTATCACCAACTCCTGGAGTTCACTCAAACTCATGTCTATCGAGTCAGTGATGCCATCCAGCCATCTCATCCTCTGTCGTCCCCTTCTCCTCCTGCCCCCAATCTCTCCCAGCATCAGGGTCTTTTCCAATGAGTCAACTCTTTGCATGAGGTGGCCAAAGTATTAGAGTTTCAGCTTTAGCATCATTCCTTCCAAAGAACACCCAGGACTGATCTCCTTTAGGATGGACTGGTTGGATCTCCTTGTACTCCAAGGGACTCTCAAGAGTCTTCTCCAACACCACAGTTTAAAAGCATCAGTTCTTCAGCGCTCAGCTTTCTTCACAGTCCAACTCTCACATCCATACATGACTACTGGGAAAACCATAGCCTTGACCGTCTAGGACCTTTGTTGGCAAAGTAATATCTCTGCTTTTCAATATGCTATCTAGGTTGATCATAACTTTCCTTTCAAGGAGTAAGCATGTTTTAATTTCATGGTTGCAGTCACCATCTGCAGTGATTTTGGAGCCCAAAAAATAAAGTCTGACATTGTTTCCACTGTTTCCCCATCTATTTCCCATGAAGTGATGGGACCAGATGCCCTGATCTTCATTTTCTGAATGTTGAGCTTTAAGCCAACTTTTTCACTCTCCTCTTTCACTTTCATCAAGAGGCTTTTTAGTTCCTTTTCACTTTCTGCCAGAAGGGCGTGTCATCTGCATATCTGAGGTTATTGATATTTCTCCCGGCAATCTTGATTCCAGCTTGTGCCTCTTCCAGCCCAGCGTTTCTCATGATGGACTCTGCATATAAGTTAAATAAGCAGGATGACAATATACAGCCTTGACGTACTCCTTTTCCTATTTGGAACCAGTCTGTTGTTCCATGTCCAGTTCTAACTGTTGCTTCTTGACCTGCATATAAGTTTCTCAAGAGGCAGGTCAGGTGGTCTGGCATTCCCATCTCTTTCAGAATTTTCCACAGTGTGCCGAGGTGTATGATCCATAATAAAAATAATAAAGGTGTATGATCCATAATAAAAACACTCAGAGGAAGAAGTGGCCCGGAGCGGAGTGTCCTCAGCTGCTTCCACTCTCATCACCTCCAAGAGGGGTACCTGGCACCAGGTGACTTGGCAGAGCCTCTTTTAAAGAATACAGGACCTCAGAACACACTTGACATCCTCTGAGGTATAGTGAGCAATATTCCTCGTTTGTCCCCCACCACAAAAGAGTGGAATACAAAATAGAATTCCAGCAGAGAAGTCTTGTGCAGGGTTTTGAAGGGCAAGGCATTTGGACAGCACATAAAAGCTGATTTGACACAATTGTAAAATCCAAATTTTGCCAAGTACAGACTTCAGTCTCCCCATTCACAAGCAGCCACATGGTACTTAAGACATAAATGTTTCAAAGCAACTCTCAAGACCTCTTCACTTCTCTAGAGGTGAGAGTTTCTACTTTTTAAAATTTGGCTCAAAGAGCAAAAAGACCAGTTGCTCACTGCATTATGAAGTCAAACTTTTCAAGTATCAAGAAAGACTCAGCCTAAGCATCTTGTGGTTATTAGAGAAAATATCCTTATTCCCTTAGTTTCCCACAGGAAAGCTCATGACGGCCAGGAGTCCAGGAAGTCTGCAGGTGGTGTCTTAGGAGACAATGGTACTCCTTGGCCTGGGGGCTGCATCTTGTGTGTGTATAGAACTCCGTGAACCTAGAGAGGAGGCAGCCAGCATGACATGGGGCCAGGGCAGTTCACAGTGTCTCCTTTATCGCAGTGTGTCCTCTCAAGGCCAGGAAAAGTATTCTTTTATTTATTTCTTCATCTCCTTAAGGGAGTGGATGGCACATGATAAGAACTCAGGTAACGACTCCTGAATGAATTAATGGTCACTCTCAGTTTGACTTTTGATAGCTCATTTCATTGCTATACCCCAGAAAAGGGCAGGACAACCACCTGAACCCACTGGCCAACCTCAGCATCTCCAGGAGCAGGGCAAACAATGCTGTCGTCTCCTGATGGGGTCCGACGTGAAGCACGCAGCATCGCCTCAGCGGATCAGTGCCAAAACGCCTGAAGCCGACCCCATGTTTAAAGCCAGCTTCCAGTGTACAGGAATTATGAGGGAGAGGGCAAGTTAAATTTTACCAGAAGGAAATAAACTAATATAGAATTTCTTTATTTTCTCTAATTTGTTTATTGTTCTGAGAAATTGTTCTTAGGAAAGGACTTAGGAAAGAGAAACTATCTCTCTTAAAAAGTTTTAAAAGACAGAACAGCCAAATGCAGTGAGTGGGTCTGGCATTGTGATTCGAATGCACCAAATGAAGGAAAGAAAGAAGGAAGGAGAGAGGAAGGAAAGAAAGAGAAAAAGAAAAAAGTTAAATAATCAGAAAAATTGGAATGCAGACTTGGTATCAGGTAATACTAGATTGTTGTCAGCTTAGTAGGTATACAAATAGTCCTGTGATTTTTTTTCTTTTTTCTTTTTTAAAGCCCATTTAAAAAATGCATCCTGAAGTAGGGAGTGAAATGTGAAATGACAGGAAGTCAGAAATTAAGTTTAGAAAAGAGAGAGAAATGAAGCCAGTGCAGCAAAATCTTGCTAATTGCTGGGTACATAGGTTCATTATACTAATTTCTCTACTATGTGATTATACAATTATAGGACTATAATTGTATGTTTAACATTTTTCATTAAAATGTTAAGAAATTTTTAGAAAGACAGAACATATCATGGAAAAGATTCCGTTTCCCCTCTTTCCTTTTCACATCTGCAATAAGTTCAGGCATTTCAGCATTCCAAAGCCTTTCTATTATGTCAAAGCTACAAGGTGAGGCTTTCACTTGCTCAGTGATAATTCACTAGTCATTAAGATTACCCTTTATTCTCTTTATATATTGGATCTGGAAATAACTAAATGAAGCCTTTAAACCTTCTCATTGTGATTCCAATCATCTTCATCAGGTCAGGGAAGGGCAGGAGAAAGAAGGGAGGGCAATTTTGGTGGGGTGGGGGCAGTTAGGATGGGTGAGCAGAACGCCTAACTTCTGGCCCTTGTGAGGCTTGCACAGGTTCTTCTAGGCAATGTCTTGGGGACACGCCTATCAGCCAGCTTAAGAGAGGAGAAACAGCAAAACAAAGCAAAGCAAAAGACGAAAACAAAGTCAGGTACCCTAGAGACAGTGGAAAGATTCTGATGTTGGAATAAAGAGCTGGCTGGGAGTTCCAGCTTTGTCTGGTTGACTTAACCTCACCCAGGCTCAGATCCTTTGCTGGTAAACAGAAGAGGAGGTGAGGTGAGGTGAAGTGAAGTCACTCAGTCATGTCCAACTCTTTGCAACCCCATGGACTGTAGCCTACCAGGCTCCTCCGTCCATGGGGTTCTCCAGGCAAGAATACTGGAGTGGGTTGCCATTTCTTTCTCCAGGGGGTCTTCCCAACCCAAGGGTCGAACCCAGGTCTCCCACATTGGAGGCAGACGCTTTAACCGACAGCACCCCATTTCCAGTGTAGCTGGGAGGAGTTGATGAGATGATATGAGTGAAAATTCCTAGCATGAGGGTGGACATTTGACATCTACTCAGAGAAGAGGAACTGAATCTGAATTTAGGAAGCAAATATTTATCAAACATCTATTCAGTTCAGTCGCTCAGTCGTGTCCGATTCTTTGCAAACCCATGATTTGCAGCACGCCAGGCTTCCCTGTCCATCACCAGCTCTTGAGGTCCACCCAAACCCATGTCCATCGAGTCAATGATGCCATCCAACCATCCATCCTCTGTCGTCCCCTTCTCCTGACCTCAATCGTTCCCAGCATCAGAGTCTTTTCCAATGAGTCAACTCTTCGCATCAGCTGGCCAAAGTATTGGAGTTTCAGCTTCAGCATCCGTCCTTCCAATGAACACTCAGGACTGATCTCCTTTAGGATGGACTGGTTGAATCTCCTTGCAGTCCAAGGGACTCTCAAGAGTCTTCTCCATTACCACAGTCCAAAAGCATCAATTCTTACATAATGGGCAAAAAACTCCAGTACTTTGGCCAGCTGATGCAAAGAGTTGACTCATAGGAAAAGACTCTGATGCTGGGAACGATTGAGGTCAGGAGAAGGGGACGACAGAGGATGAGATGGTTGGATGGCATCATTGACTCGATGGACATGGGTTTGGGTGGACCTCAAGAGCTGGTGATGGACAGGGAAGCCTGGCGTGCTGCAAATCATGGGGTGGCAAAGAGTCGGACACGACTGAGCGACTGAACTGAACTGATTGTGTACCAAGTATTGTTACAGGTTATGGGAGTATGATTAATCACATAAAGTTATTACTAACTCTCTCAGTTGTGTCTGACTCTTTGTGACCCCATGGACTATACAGTCCATGGAATTCTCCAGGCCGGAATAGTGGAGTGGATAGTCTTTCCCTTCTGCAGGGGATCTCCCCAACTCAGGGGTCGAACCCAGATCTCTTGCATTGCAGGCGGAATCTTTACCAGCTGAGCCACAAGGAAAGCCCTTTCATTTTGCTGCACATGAGCTTTCTCTAGTTGCAGCAAGCAAGGGCTGCTGTCTAGCTGCAGTGCATGGGCTTCTCTTATTGTGGAGCACAGACTCTAGGGTGCGTGGGCTCCAGTGGTTGTGGCATGTGGGCTCAGTAGTTGGGGTTCCCAGGCTCTGGAGCACAGGCTCAGTAGCTGTGGTGCATGGGCTTAGTTGCCCCGCAGCATGTGAGATCTTCCCAGACCAGGGATAGAACCTTTGTCACTTGCGTTGATAGGCAGTTCTTAACCACTGGACCTCAGGGAAGTCCCAGGTTATTGCCTTTTAAGAAGCTCTTATTTTTGCATGTATTTGGGGGTGATAACAGATTGAGCAAGTTTATAGAGATGAATTAAAATTTGTTAGAGAGCCTAACATTTGTTGTATGATAATCATTCTGCTTTGCATTTTACCTGTGTTATCTCATTTTATCCTCACAAGCACATTGCAAGGTATAATCCACTTTGAAAGTAAGTAAAAGTGTTAGTCACTCAGTCATGTCCGACTCTTTGTGACCCCATGGATTGTAGCCTGCCAGGCTCCTCTGTCCATAGGATTCTCCAGGCAAGAATACCGGAGTGGGTTGTCATTCCCTTCTCCAGGGGGGATCTTCCCAGGCCAGGGATTGCACCTGGGACTGGAAGAAACCAGCTCAGCGAAGCTCACAGTTGCCAAGCTCTCACAGCTAGTAGGCAATCACCTTGGGATGTGAAGTTTCAAACCTCCAATCCTTTTTCCTTTTTCACAGGTAAAAATCAACTGTCAGGAACTTTTTCATCTTACTGAAGCTAAATTCTAGCCCTGTCTATACCAGCCCCTCACCTGTTCTTATCCCTCCTGTTTGATGGAGAAAGTGTACTTCTGGGTATCATGTGGATTCTGGATCCCATGACTTCTCTTGGACTTTGCTGTGTGGATTATCTTTCAACTCCTTCATCTCCTTTCCCACTGGAAAGCATTCAACACTGCAGCTCTCCGATATGAGTAAAGCCTCCTCCAGCCCTCACATGCCTGTCTATCTCCCCCTCCATCTATCTACTGCCCTTTACATGGAGGCTCCTTGAAAGAGCTGTCTGCAGTATAAACCCCCTCTGTCTGCTTCCTCACCTCCCCTTCCTCTGACCCAGTCCAGTCGGCTTCCTATCTGTACCTCTTCACTAAAGTTGCTCTTGCCCAGTGCCTGGGTCACAACTGTCCTCCAGGCTTCCCAAACCATCCTTGTGTGTGCATGCTTTATTTTTTAAAATTGCTCTCTATAGAGATGCAGCATATGCTAAATATTTTGCTACCCAGGTATTTTAAAGAACGTTAGACTTTTAAAACCACCTTTTTTGAAATAGAATTCACATGCCATAAAATTCACCCATTTTAAAGCATGCAGTTCAGTGGTTTTCAGTCTATTCACAGAATTGTGCAGCCATCACCAAAACCAAAGTTTAGACATTCTTGTTACCCCCAACAAAGCCTTCACCCATTAGCATTCCCTGCCATCCTTCCCTAGATCTAGGAAATCGCTAATCTGCTTTCTGCCCACAGAGATCTTCCTGTTCTGGACATGTCATGTAAATGGAATGAAACAACATGTGGTCCTTTGTGTCTGGCTTTTTTCACTCAGCATATTCTCAAGATTCATCCATGTTGCAGCATTTATCAGCACCTTATTCTTTTCCATTGCTGAATAATAAATAACCCATTGTATGAATACATCACATTTACTTTATCTATTCATCAGTTTATGCTCATTTGCCTTTTTTTTTTTTTGGCTATCATGAGTAACACTTATGAATATTCATGTACAAGTCTTCTTCTGTGGATATATGTTCTCATTTCTTCTGGGTATCTATGTAGGAATGGAATTGCTGAGTAAGTCACATGGTAACTCAATGTTTAAAATTTGAGGAACTTCCAGACTGCTTTCCAAAGCAGCCAAACTGGGTTATGCCCTGGACTGTGAAGAAGGCAGAGTGCTGAAGAATTGATGCTTTTGAACTGTGGTGTTGGAGAAGACTCTTGAGAGTCCCTTGGACTGCAAGGAGATCCAACCAGTCCATTCTGAAGGAGATCAGCCCCGGGATTTCTTTGGAAGGAGTGATGCTGAGGCTGAAACTCCAGTACTTTGGCCACCTCATGCGAAGAGTTGACTCATTGGAAAAGACTCTGATGCTGGGAGGGATTGGGGGCAGGAGGAGAAGGAGACGACGACAGAGGATAAGATGGCTGGATGGCATCATTGACTCGATGGACACGAGTCTGAGTGAACTCTAGGAGTTGGTGATGGACAAGGAGGCCTGGCGTGCTGCGATTATGGGGTCGCAAAGAGTCGGACACGACTGAGCGACTGAACTGAACTGAACTGAATGTTTCTTCATGATTAAATTTAGGTCATGCCTTCTTGGTCAGAACACTGCAGTATCATGATATCATGCCCTCAGGGTGTCACATCTGGAGGCTCATGATGTCTGTCTGCCTCTCTTGGTGATGTTAATTTTGATCACCCAATCAAGGTGTTTGATTTCTCCACTCTTTAGTTACTTTTTTTCTCTTCCTAATAAACAGTCCGGATAAGGCAATGGCACCCCACTCCAGTACTCTTGCCTGGAAAATCCCATGGACAGAAGAGCCTGGTAGGCTGCAGTCCATGGGGTCTCTAAGAGTCGGGTACAACTGAGTGACTTCACTTTCACTTTTCACTTTGATGCATTGGAGAAGAAAATGGCAACCCACTCCAGTGTTCTTGCCTGGAGAATCCCAGGGATGGGGGAGCCTGGTGGGCTGCTGTCTATGGGGTCGCACAGAGTCAGACACAACTGAAGTGACTTAGCAGCAGCAGCAGCAGCAGCAGCAGTCCCTCTAATCTGGTTCCTGTGCCCTTGTGGCATGCCCCAATTTCTCTCTCTCTTTCTCCCTTATTAGCATTCTTGGCATAATAGGATATTCTAGCCTTATTTTCTCCCTCAGTTCAGTTCAGTTCAGTTGCTCAGTCGTGTCTGACTCTTGGCGACCCCATGAATCGCAGCACGCCAGGCCTCCCTGTCCATCACCAACTTCCGGAGTTCACTCAGACTCGAGTCCATCGAGTCAGTGATGCCATCCAGCCATCTCATCCTCTGTCATCCCCTTCTCCTCTTGCCCCCAATCCCTCCCAGCATCAGAGTCTTTTCCAATGAATCAACTCTTCACATGAGGTGGCCAAAGTACTGGAGTTTCAGCCTCAGCATCACTCCTTCCAAAGAAATCCCGGGGCTGATCTCCTTCAGAATGGACTGGTTGGATCTCCTTGCAGTCCAAGGGACTCTCAAGAGTCTTCTCCAACACCACAGTTCAAACGCATCAATTCTTCAGCGCTCAGCCTTCTTCACAGTCCAACTCTCACATCCATACATGACCACAGGAAAAACCATAGCCTTGACTAGACGGACCTTAGTCGGCAAAGTAATGTCTCTGCTTTTGAATATGCTATCTAGGTTGGTCATAACTTTTCTTCCAAGGACTAAGCATCTTTTAAGCATCAATTCTTTGGTGCTCAGCCTTCTTCACAGTCCAACTCTCACATCCATACATGACCACAGGAAAAACCATAGCCTTGACTAGACGGACCTTAGTCGGCAAAGTAATGTCTCTGCTTTTGAATATGCTATCTAGGTTGGTCATAACTTTTCTTCCAAGGACTAAGCATCTTTTAATTTCATGTCTGCAATCACCATCTGCACTGATTTGGAGCCCCCCAAAATAAAGTTTGACACTGTTTCCACTGTTTCCCTATCTATTTGCCATGAAATGATGGGACCAGATGCCATGATCTTCATTTTCTCAATGTTGAGCTTTAAGCCAACCTTTTCACTCTCCTCTTTCACTTTCATCAAGAGGCTTTTTACTTCCTCTTCACTTTCTGCCATAAGGGTGGTGTTATCTACTTATCTGAGGTTATTGATATTTCTCCCGGCAATCTGGATTCCAGCTTGTGCTTCTTCCAGCCCAGCATTTCTCATGATGTACTCTGCATATAAATTAAATAAGCATTGTGACAACATATAGCCTTGACATACTCCTTTTCCTATTTGGAACCAGTCTGTTGTTCCATGTCCAGTTCTAACTGTTGCTTCCTGACCTGCATAGACGTTTCTCAAGAAGTAGGTCGGGTGGTCTGGTATTCCCATCTTAAGAATTTTCCAGAGTTTATTGTGATCCACACAGTCAAAGGCTTTGGCATAGTCAATAAAGCAGAAATAGCTGTTTTTCTGGAACTGTCTTGCTTTTTCCATGATCCAGTGGATGTTGGCAATTTGATCTCTGGTTCCTCTGGCTTTTCTAAAACCAGCTTGAACATCTGGAAGTTCATGGTTCACGTATTGCTGAAGCCTGGCTTGGAGAATTTTGAGCTTTACTAGCATGTGAGATGAGTGCAGTTGTGCATTCTTTGGCATCACCTCAACTCTGAAATTGGTCATTTCTCTAAGAAGCCTGTTTCCTCCTAGTGAGGGATGGTATTAGAGAATAAGATTGGGGCAAATAGGTGTGTCCTTGCTATAGGGGGAAAGGAGGATTTCCTTCTTGACCCTTTTGGCAGGCAAGCTTAGGGAATATATACTTGTATGTAAATATATATTCATACATATGTACACACAAAATGTGTATTCACACACATATACTTGTTTTAGAAATCATAATTTTACACTTATACCTTCATTTCCATCCTCATGGAATACTTTCTTGCCTTCTCCCAATCCATATTTTTTTTTCATTTTTATTGAGGTATAATTGACAAATAAAATTGTAAGATGTTTAATATGCACATTATGGTAATTTGAAAGGATTCCCACCATTTAGTTAATTAGCACCCACATGTTTATCACTTCATATTTGTATGTCCCTTCTTCCATAGTGGACACCCTGGATCTCAAGTGAAAGTGAAGCCGCTCAGTCGTGTCCGACTCTTTGCGACCCCGTGGACTGTAGCCCGCCAGGCTCCTCTGTCCATGGGATTCTCAAGGCAAGAATACTGAAGTGGGTTGCCATTTCCTTCTCCAGGGGATCTTCCCAACCCAGGGATCGAACCCGGGTCTCCTACATTGCAGGCAGATGCTTTATCCTCTGAGCCAACATTAGCATATTCATTCACTTCTCAAGCCTATAAAATATATACAACAGCTTCAGAATTGCTTCACCTGTGTGCCCTTATAGTAAACAAACCTACTACAATGAGTTTAGGATGTGTTCATAATTCTTAAGATTCATAAAAGTTTTAGTAATAATAATAAGGTAATAATAGGGTAATGATAAGAAATCTGAAACATATCTTGGGCACTCAGAAACTCTTGATAAAAGTCTGTTACAAGCCTGAAATGCAAGTTCAGTTCTCAGTTTGGAGTTGGACTTTTGGAAATTTTCTTTCCAGGGTAGAAAGGCAGCTGCAGTTTCCTGAGAACAGACTTTAATTGAAAACATGTTTGCAAATCCGCCTTGTGATCCCAGACTTCACTCAGATAGACATTTATGCTCAGTGTGTCTAGAGTTAGGCCTTGTCGGAGCATGCCGACAGACAGAGAACCACTGGCTACATTTTCCTAAGACAGACTGTGCCAAACTGATAACGGCAGCAGACCTACCTGACAGCCCAAGGAGACAACTTCCTGCTCTTTCTGGGGAGACTGAGATCTGCCTGCCCTCTTCTCTCTTCAAAAAAGCCATGGAAGCACCAGAAATGATCTTAAATCATGCCCAGGCCAGCCCAGAGATAAACTCAACCCTTGTCCACCCTCAGCCTCCCCAGTGTTGATTTACTTCTTTTATTATAAGCCCTCGTACATTTGTTGACGTCTAGCCTCAATGGCCGGAGAAGGCAATGGCCCCCCACTCCAGTACTCTTGCCTGGAGAATCCCACGGACAGAGGAGCCTGGTGGGCTGCAGTCCATGGGGTCGGTCACTAAGAGTCGGACATGACTGAGCGACTTCACTTTCACTTTTCACTTTTATGCATTGAAGAAGGAAATGGCAACCCAGTCCAGTATTCTTGCCTGGAGAATCCCATGGACAGTGGAACCTGGCAGGCTACAGTCTTTGGGGTCACAAAGAGTCAAACATGATTGAGCAACTGAGCACACACGCACACAGCCTTGAGGGTAGGGATGCTTATTAATGAAGAAAGGACTCCAAGCTGTGGAATGGAAGAGAATAGCACTGATCTTTAAATAAAATATTTAGTTACTTATTTGGCTGTGCCATGTCTTAGCATGTGGGGTCTTCAATCTTCACTGTGACATGTGGGGTCTTTAGTTGCAGCATGTGGGAATCTGGTTCCCTGACCAGGAATCGAACCCAGGTCCCCTGCATTGGGAGCATGGAGTCTTAGCCATTGGACTACCAGGGAAGTCCTGAGGATAACACAGATTTTAATGCAGTTGGGAATTCAAGGGCCTGGTAAAATCCTTTCTTTTTTTCTTTTCATGTAATATACCAGTTGAGAGATAGAAGTCAAGCCATTGAAAATCAACATCTCTTTTAACCCATAACATCTGGGCTGGAGTATATTGTGGATGCTACGTTGCACTGCTCAAATCCACTTTCAGGAATGAAGGACTCATTCCCCAGTTGCAGGGAGGGCTTCCAGATCCCCATCTGCTGACAGCCATTTCTGGGGATTGTCTGAAGTGAAGAAAATGGCCTCACCCAAGGTCATACCTTCCAGAGGCAGCCTGCATCCAGTGACTGATGCAACTTGGGAGTATGAAGGCCTGGCTCACTCTCTGCTACTTGACAGGTCTGTGGGGTGGCCGAGGTCGCGGTTAGAACTGCACTGCTGCTCGTCATCTCCCTCCATCTAGTCTTCTTTCTTTCCCTCCATTCCACAGGGTTTCCTAATGCTAATCTCAGAATTTGCTTCCCAAGGAATCCAGCATGGGATGCATCCATGCAGGGAAAATGTCCCCAAAAGAGGTTCCATTTGGCTGAGTTTGGGAGACTAAAAGAGAGACAGGCAAACAGAAAGTATATGTGATTCATTTCAGGGATCCACCTAAGTGGAGGTTTCCCTGGTGGCTCAGACGGTAAAGAATCTGCTTGCAGTGCAGGAGACCCAGGTTCAACCCTTGGGTCAGGAAAATCCCCTGGAGAAGGAAATGGCAACCCACTCCAGCAATCTTGCCTGGGAAATCCCATGAACAGGAGCTTGGCAGGCTACAGTCCATGGGGTTACAGAGTCAGGCATGACTTAATGACAGCACACAGAGAACTTAAAGAACTTAAAGACCTTCCCTGTCCTGTGCAGGGCCTGGCATGGCGCCTGATACAGTCTTGGTTGAATGAATTAATAATGATAAGTGAACTTTTTCTACTTATTTCAGGTTGTGAACTATGTTCATTTGTTTGTTTTCACAACAAAAACACAGGAACAAACCATACCTAACAGGAAAAATAATGCTTATCATTTATTGAGCTCTAATTATGTGCCAAACACTTTGTGTATTTTCTTCTATTTAGTTTGCATCATGATTTTATGAGGCAGATACTATTGTTATTCTTACTTTATAGGTGAGAAAACTGAGGCTTTGCAAAGTTAAGAAAGTTTCCTCTAGTCAAATACCCTGTTAGACTCTTGGTCACACATCTTACAGACTTCCTCGGACAAAGAACCAGGAGGCTGCCTGGATGAAAGTTTCCAGAGTGCGCAGGAGGTTGTGACCTCTCTCAGATGACCATTGGGGCCTGGCCTTACGGTGGGGCCTGCCTCGGGCAGCTGGAGGATGGGAGACCCACGCTCAGGCTGTGGCATGGCTTCTGCCTCTCCTCTGCCTCAGGGGAGAGGGTTAAGCTGAAAGGGCTCAGGTGCTCCTGAGAGAACCATGGATCTGAAGCTGGCGATAGTTGTTTCTGCTCAGTCTAAGGGAAACTTGATAGACGAGTTTTTCTTGCCTTTGGAAAAAGAGGGTGACGGCATAAGGGCAATGCTTAGAGATCATTCAGAGATGTTTTTCCAGGAAACGGTGTGTGCTGAAGAAGGGAGTGGGGCTGGCAGGGTCTAAGGGGAGGCCTGTGTCTGCATTTCCCTTGTAGACGGGATTCTGTGCACACAAGACACAGCATGCCTCTTGGTACCTTTGCTCATCCATCCAGTCATTCGTTCAACAGTATCTACTGGGTGCCTACTATATGCCAGGCACCGTTCAAGACATTGAGGACAGCAGGAAATCAGACATTTGAAATCCCAGCTCTCATGGAGCTCTTACACCAATGGGGAGAGGATAGACCTACCTGGGTGGCAATTCCTGCTAAGCCTGGATGGATAACATAGATGGCCGCATTGCTTGCTCAAGGGCAGGTACCTGGGGCTCTGCAAGACCATGGTCAAGGACAGGCGGGGTGTGGAAGTGTTGCTTGTCACCCCCACCACAACCTCCTTGGGTTGGAAGAACTGGGTTCCCATATTGCCCTCTTTTTTGTTGTTTAAGTTTTTTAAGGAAGTATTTATTTTTGGCTGTGCTGGGTCTTTGTGGCTGTGCAGGCTTTTCTCTAGTTGTGCTGAGTAAGGGCTGCTTTCTGGCTCCGGTGCGGGGGCTTCTCACGGCAGTGGGTTCCCTGGTTGTGGAGCATGGGCTGTAGGAAGCATCGGCTTTAGTAGTTGTGGCTCCTGGGCTCTAGAGCACAGCATCATGGGCTTAGTTGCTCCATGGCATGTGGAATCTTCCTGGCCTAGGGACTGAACTCATGTCTCCCACATTGACAAGTAGATTCTTTATCATTAAGTCACCAGGGAAGCCCCTATATTGCCCTCTCAGTGGAAAGAGCTAATGCTGAAGCCACTAGCCTGGGCCTTGTGAGTAAGAGGACCAGCCAAGACAGCCTTCTCCCCTGTATCCCACTCCTGGCAGAAGTAGTGAGATGGGCCCACACTGCCCTTCTACATGCATCAGAAGCTATTTTCTGGCCAGTTTGCTAACACAATCAGAGACCTGGGAACCTGCTAGACTGGTGCCTGTCACAGGAGGGGACTCCAGGCCCTGCTCTATGAAGCTGGGTGCCGCCTCTCCGCACCAAGGACTTTGTCCTGATGGGGCAAATCTGCTGACCTTAGACAGACTTTCTTCTTCAGGGCAAGGACTACCACCAGATAAGCAGCTGCAGTGTAGAAAATAGCACTGCACTGTGAAGCAGGAGGAGTGTGTATTCTAATTCCAGGATCACCACCTTCTAGCTGAGTGACTGGGCAAGGCAACTGACTTTTCTGAGTTGGTGTTTCCTCTTCCGTAAAGCTGAGACCATACTATAGTCCATAATTGTTGTGAAGACTAAATAAGAGAATGCATAAGAAGGACTCAGGTCTATTGTAAACACTTAGTAAACACTGGTTAGATATCAAATATTAATTGGATGTGAAGTGATCTGAAATCAAAATGGTAACTTTTTTTGCCCGTCCCTGAGGGAAATGAAGGAAGTACAGTTGGTCTTCCTTCTCCATGTGTATGGAATCTTCATATACGGAAGGCCACTGTACTAAGCCATTTTATATAACCAACTTGAGCATCCTTGGATTTTGGCATCTTCAGGGGGTCCTGAAACCAATCCGCCACAGTTACAGGTGGACAACTGTATAAGTCAACATCCCTGTGCTTAAGGAATTTTCCATAGAATTGAATTGTACTCTTGTAGAGTTTTCTAATGACAGTGTCAAGTGCTCAGAATTGCTAACAATAAGCACGTGGATAAGTGTGCAGGTGTAAGAATGGATTCCATCTACCTTTGCAGAGACACAGAACTAAGCAGAAAAAAGTACATGGATGATTTTGAGTCCCCATGCTGCAGCCAGCAGGACACTCAGTAGTGGGGCATAGACAGTATGCAGAGTAAAAACTTTGAATAATGGGATGTGGAAGCAGAGGCACCTAGTCTGGGAGTTGTCCTTTCCCATCAGGAGCTAAAAAGAGAGCTGTGCTCAGCAGTGTTGACAAGTGGACATTCACTGACCTTTGGCGATAGGTACCTTACTAAGTGGGCCTTCACTGGGGGAGAACCATGATTTACACATGAGTTTGTTATGCAAATAGAAACAAAAACAGGAATAGCTAGAGTTATGTACAGATGTGAGAGTCGGATCATAAAAAAGGCTGCGCAGTAAAGAACTGATGCTTTGGAATTGTGGTGCTGGAGAAGACTTTTGAGAGTTCCTTGGACTGCAAGGAGATCAAACCAATCAATCCTAAAGGAAATCAACCCTGCATATTCATTGGAAGGACTGATGCTGAAGCTGAACCTCTGATACTTTAGTTACCTGGTGCGAAGAGCCAACTCATTGGAAAAGACCCTGATGCTGAGAAAGATTGAAGGCGGGAGGAGAAGGGGGAAACAGAGGCGGAGATGGTTGGATGGCATCACCGACTCAATGGACATGAGTCTGAGCAAACCCCAGGAGATAGTGAAGGACAGGGAAGCGTGGCATGCTGCAGCCCGTGGGGTCACAAAGAGTCAGATATGACCTAGCGACTGAACAACAAAAATGGAAGATGAATACTTTGCAGGTAGAATGCCCCAGAGCTCACCAATTATTATTATTTTAGCCCTGAAAGGATGGGCTGGGATTGAGGTGGAATGTGGCCCAGGACAGCATACCCAAGGAGACCTGTGAAAGGATCACAAGGATAACTAAAGAAAGCAAGCTAGAAAAATAAGAAAGAGACGGCCACAGTCCCTGTGGCTTGTCCTAGTGGAGAAGACCAGGTAGTGAACACATGTTTTAATCATGTTATTTTTTTCCTACTGTCAATGAAAAATTGATCAGTTGATCTAAGAAAGAAATGGAAAATTTTATTTGAGCCAAATTGAGTATTATAACTTCAGGAGTAGTGTCTCAGAAAGCTCCAAGGAGCATTTTGCCCATAGAGGTCAAAACACAACTTTTGTGTTTGAGACAGAGGGCTGTATATTACATGATGTATTATTGACAGTATATGCAATCTCGATCTACACTTACGTAGTGAATCATGGGTCATCATGGCCCCTTACAAGATTAAGAGGGAATGTTATCTTTTAAGTTGTCTTGTTGATGCTAGGAGAACATTGCTTCTTACGACTGAGAGGGTATTTCAGCCAAGAGTTTGGTCGAGGCACAGTGCAGATACATAATGCATGCCAGAGGGGTGAGAGGAGGCCAAAGGGCAGAGAAAAAAATTTATGTTTAAATTTTCCTTGACTTGCCTTAGAGGAGGAATTTTTATTTCATCACTACTTAACTATATTTATGCGTAAGTCAGCAGTTTTGTATGGTAAGTGTTGTTCATCCCATATTGTGGGCTTGGCCATTTTAAATTGCTTTGCTGACTTAACCCCTACAGGTATTGCCAAGGAGGGGAAGTGAAAGGGCAGGTTTCATGTTCTCAGAAGTCACCTGCCTCCCACCACGGGCAGACTAGCCTTTCCTTGGAGCACTGGTTCGACAGGGGGTTGAGCATGGGCGTGTGCGCCTGCTCAGTCCCTTCAGTCGTGTCTGACTCTTTGCGACCCTGTGGACTGTAGCCTGCCAGGCTCCTCTGTCCTTGGGATTCTCCAGGCAACAATACTGGAGTGAGTCGCCATGCTCTCCTCCAGGGCATCTTCCTGACCCAGGGATCGAACCCACGGCTCTTATGTCTCCTGCATTGGCAGGCAGGTTCTTTACCACTAGCGCCACCTGGGAAGCCCTGAGTGCTGGCACCTCTCGATAAAGTGGAGAACAGAATAACTGCGGGAGGAGTCCACCATCCTGGTTCACCCCTTGAACTTTCTCTTGTCTTCTCTACAGTTGTCAAAGTTGCAGTCAGCCTTGTTTATGGGGGCTTCAGGAATGCGGCCCAGCCAACCCTTCAGCAACTGAATGCTTGGTTTTGTAAACATTGTGGAGATTTTTGACAAGTGATTTCATGGTCTTTTTTTCCTATGTGTCAGAAGCAGAATATTAACTTCCTACTGTAGCTTGGATGCACAGAGAAAAACATACTTTGTTTTTCCAGTATCTGATGCAGACTTCCTCCAAGCCCACAGCCAACTAGTTAGCAAGGAAAATGTAAGTGTTCAAATTAAAGCCTAACTTGATATTAAACCCAATAATAAAGTTTTAAATTAACCTCTCTTGGATGAAAAAAAAAATTGCTCAGTCTCACAGATAAAATTCTTCTTTGGTCTCTTTTGAGTTCCCAAGAATGTGTCCAGACCTGTGTGTGAGGGGTGGTGGTGGCTTGTGCAACCCCACGACTGTGGCTGTGGGGAGGATTCAGGGTCTTTGTGCCAATGCTCCTGGCTTCCTCTGGTCTCTACAGAAGGGTGACTTGTGATCTGGCCTTGCCCGGCTTGTTCAGGGCATTCTAGCTCCCTCTGGCTGACTTACTCTGACCTTGGTGGTCTTGGGCATCAGAATCTGCCTGGCTTTGACTTAGGTCTCCCTTGGTAGTCCTGGGTACTTAGATCTCTCAGTCTAACCTTGGGGATGCTTCTGGAAAATTCTTCTGGGCTCTTGGGTATTTCTGAAGTCTGTCTCCACCACTGGAACCAAAGATGACCCAGGAAACTTACACCATGGGCCTGCCTCTGCCTGACTGTGCTGAGCACTAGGGTGAGGAGTTGGTTCCCAGTTCAGGGTGGATAGCCTGAGGACCAGCCTCCTCCCAGTCTTCACTGGGCTGCAGAATAGAACCTCCAGGCTTCTCAGCTCCCCCAGACTTAACTAACACACCCTCTCCTGGGTCTGCTGGGAGGTGGCTAGCAAGACCCACAGCTTTGTTCTCTGGCCTCCAGGTGCTCCTGTCTCCTGCTACTTCCTGGAAAGCAGAAAGCTCGTCTTTTGCTCCATTTCTGCTCACTTGGAATATGCCTGGCTTCCATGAGGGCTAGGGTATCTTCCACACCACAGAAGCACTGTCTGAGCCAGGTCTTCCAGGCTTAGACCCTGAACAGAAAGAGGAGACTAAAGAATTTAGAAAACCACCTCTCAAGATAGTAGCCTTGGGGGCAAACTGCTACCCTGCTGCCTGAAGTGTGATTGCCATAGCTAATTAATACCTTGCTAATTCTTATTACACTCTTTCTGTCACAGAATCTAATCTTCCTGAGTCCTTCTATGATAAAGTTTATGTACTTGGGAAGGTTAAAAGAAAAAAAGCAGAATCCAAAACATTAACTACTCCTTTTTGAATTGCTTCTCTGGAAAGGTCCTTCCACTGTGGCCCACCACAGCACTGTGCAATGAGAATACTTCCAACTGAGACACACTTTGTCCCCATCAGCCTGATAAATCCTGGTCCCAGCCGAGGATGGGATGACAATGGCTGTAGCTGATGACAGAGGGACCGAAGAGCCCCTGAGTGAAAAAAAATAGGAGGGAAATGAGCTTCACCCAAAAGGCATCTTGAAGGGAAAAAAGGAAGTTGCACAAAGAGCAGCACATGAGGAGCTGAAATGAACTTTCATCAAATAAGAACTTCTCACTTCTCTCAACTCAAGAAATAACCAGCTCACCAGCAGTCACCCTTCATTTAGTAGATGTATTTCAATAATATCTTTTTTTAGGGGGAAGGGGTCTTTGTTGCAGTGCGGGGGGCTTCTCTTGTCGCTGCAAGTGGGCTTAGTTGCCCTGAGGCTTGTGGGATCTCACTTCCCAGCAGGGATCAAACCCACGTCCCCTGCACTGGAAGCAGATTCTTAACCACTGGACCACCAGGGAAGTCCTCTTGAATCATATCTTAACTGGAACTCTCCTCTCCACCTCCCGCAACCTTCTCCAAATAGTTATTTTTATGTATTTGGACTGTATCCACTGCTCTACTTTCTAAAATATCACCTAAATGAATGAGGCATCCTCTTTTTCTTTTTTTTTAGGTAGAATATTTAAGAAATTGCATCTTGCCTCTTGTTATTTATCAAGCCTTCTGGCATAATCCCATAAACCCGATGAGGAGCCTAAGTTTCTAGAAGGCCTGATTTCAGGAAAGCTCACAATTCAGAAGAATAATAGAGGTCTCTTATTGGGTAGTGATTTTCTACTGGCCCCTGAAAGAGGGCTTTGTCTGCTCTCTTTCATGGGAGTAGCTGGGGGTCAACTTCAAGCACCTTTATCTGGGACTGACTCTCTTCCTCTTCTCCACTTCTTTAGCAAGCTGTAATCTTGACTGGGCTAGTGTAACACATATCTCATGGAAACAGGGGCACCTAAGACTTCAAAACTGTAAGGGAAGTTAAAACCTAAGAGCTCCATAAAAGTTTTCTGAGATCACCGATTTAATGTATATGTATTGTGTACCTGTTGGGGGCTTCCCCGGTGACTTAACAGTAAAGAATCTGCTTGCGATGCAGGAGACAGAGGGTTTGATCCCTGGGTTGGGAAAATACCCTGGAGGAGGGCAAGGCAACCCACTCCAGTATCCTTACTGAAGAATTCCATGGACGGAGGGGCCTGGTGAGCTATAGTTCATGGGGTCACAAAGAGTCGGACATGACTAATGCAACTTGGCAGGCAGGCAGGTACCTGTTAATTTGCCAGACACCATACTCAGCATTGGAGATATACACAGGATGCAAGACACACAATCTGCTCTCACAGAGCTTCTGGGCTAGTGGAGGAGACAGTCATTGTTAAAATATTTGCTCAAACAAATATACAATTACAAGTGGCGGTATGTGCTGTGAAAGAAAACACAAGGTCTGTGAGTGAAAAAGAGCTGACCTGGTTATAGCTCAGGGGAGGGGTGAGATAAAAATGTCTGCCTCAGGAGAATGAGTTTTTAACTGAGATTGAGAGGATGAATGGCTTGGATAGGGAAGTGAGAAGCTGTGGCAAGTGTGTACAAAAGACCTGAAGCACAATAAGGGTGGCTTTTTTCAGGGATTGAACACATGCCAATGTATAGGCTGACTTGTGTCCTGCTGAACAAAAGATATGTTTGGAGAAAAAAGAAAAAGATATATTGCAGTTCCAGTCCCTACTACCCTAGAATATTATTTATTTAGAAATAGGTTTGTTGAAGGTTCAGTTAATATGAGGTCAGACTGAGATACAATAGGCCTGTGATCCAACATGACTTGTGTCCTTATAAGAAGACAGTCATGTGAAGACAGAGAGCACAGTGAGAATACCACGTGATGATGGAGGGTTGGAGGGATGCCTCTATAGATTGAAGAATGCCAAAGATTGCCAGCAAACCACCAAAAGCTAGGAAGAAGGAACGCTCCCTCACAGCTTTTGGAGGAAGCATGGCTGGATGACATCTTGTTTGTGGACTTCTAACCTCCAGAGCTGTGTGTGAGACGTTGCGTTTCTATTGTTTAAACCACCCAGTCTGCGGTACTTTTGTTAGAGCAGCCCCGGGCGACTCTAATAATAGAGCCAGTGTGGCAAAGAGAGGACAAGGGAGGAGTGTGAGATGAGCAGGGAAGGGTGGAAGGATCAGACATCAGCGTTCAGGATTTGGAGCTTTGGCCTTCAGTCAGTGGGGCAGTATGGAGGAGTCTAAGTGCGTGAGTGATACTCAGCCTACACTGTAAGAAGTTCACCATGACTGCAGTGAGCAGAAAGAGTGGAGAGGGGACTGTGCAAGTGGAGTCCTCTAGGAGGACTCACAGAGACAGTGACAAAGGTTCAGTAGGCCTGCTAGGAAGCGCCAGAGTACTGTTCATCAAAGTTGTTCCACATAAAACTGAAATGACCAAGTGTTTGTACTTCCCTGTCCCCTGTCTGGGGTGCCCTGGGAAGGGCATGACCCCAGGTGAGGTGGCTGCAGCAGACTCCGCAAGGTTTAAGCCAGGCCATCTGCTGTCTACATGCCCCATAGCTGGGCAGTAAGTCTTCGTCTGAAGGGGGCTCTGTGCTGCATATCCCTTTTCTACCACAAGAGGTTGACTAGTTGCCAGGGGAAAGATGATGGTGCTTCAAACAGTGTGGTGGGCAGTGGAGACCAAGTGGCCTGGCTCAGGGATGGTGTAGTTGTTGAAATGCTACAGGACTGGAAGGATCGTATGTGGACAGGTGGACATGTTGAAGTAAAATGAAGAATTGAGAATATAGTTCCTGGGTTTCTGCTGTTGCCCAGCTGGATGAATGGCTGGTACCATTCACCAGGTTAAAGAACTTTGGAAAAGACCAACTATGAGAAAGTAGAAGACCCTGAGTTAGTTTTGTAATTTATTTATTTTATTTATTTTTGGTTGTGGTGGGTCTTCGTTGCTGTGCACGAGCTTGGTCTAGTTGCAGTAGGCGGGGGCTGTTCTTCGTTGCGGTCCGCAGGCTTCCCATTGCGGTGACTTCTCTTGTTGCGGAGGACAGGCTTTTGCAGTTGCAGCACACAGGCTTGGTAGTTGTGGCTTTAGTGCTCTAGTGCACAGGCGTAGTAGTTCTGGCATGGACTTAGCTGCTCTGTTGCATGTGGGATTTTCCAGTACCAGGGATGGAACACATGTCCTCTGCATCCTAGGTAGATTCTTATCCACTGTACCACCAGGGAAGTCCATGCGTCTGCTTTTGGACATGAAATGTTGAATGATCTGGATACACTGGGGAGTAAAAACCCTGAGAAAGAAATATACATATGTGTATGCACGTGTGTGTGTGTGTGTGTGTGCACGCACACACACAATTTGGTTCTAGGAAGAGTCCTGAGTGTTCATATCTCATTCTTAGAAATGCCATCTCTTGTAGTACTGTGGATTTTACCTTCTTTTGCTGTAAGTTGAATCAGTGTTTATAACTCACATGATAAATACATTGAAAACTTCAGTGCAGAAAGATATAAAAAGGAGCTCAGGGCATCTGAGGAGTGAGGATGGATCCACACACTGCACAGGAAATGATTATCCAACACCCCAGCCAGCTGTACCAGCCTCAGGTCGTATCATTCACAAATAAGGGGGCTGAAGTAACTCCAGAGGTGATTCTGATAGGTTTGGGAGATGAGAGAGAATGGTGGGATGGAAGGCTGAAGATGAATTTAAAACAAGCAAAGAGTTTTCACCAGAAAACAACTTAGCTAAACAGAATCAGCCCACAAGCCCAAGCAGATTCTTTAATCCAATCTAAGTTCATCAGCTCAATTTGGGCTCTTATAATTGTTCTCCCATCTTGGGACTTCCCTGGTGGTCCATAGCTAAGACTCCATGCTCCCAATGCAGGGAACCGAGGTTTTCTCCCTGGTCAGGGAACTAGATTGCACATGCTGTAAATAAAGATCCCACATGCTATCGCAGCCATTCTGACTGGTGTGAAATGGTACCTCATTGTGGTTTTGATTTGCATTTCTCTGATAATGAGTGATGTTGAGCATCTTTTCATGTGTTTGTTAGCCATTCGTATGTCTTCTTTGGAGAAGTGTCTATTTAGTTCTTTGGCCCATTTTTTGATTGGGTCATTTATTTTTCTGGAGTTGAGCTGCATAAGCTGCCAAGCAGATTCTTTAATCCAATCTAAGTTCATCAGCTCAATTTGGGCTCTTATAATTGTTCTCCCATCTTGGGACTTCCCTGGTGGTCCATAGCTAAGACTCCATGCTCCCAATGCAGGGAACCGAGGTTTTCTCCCTGGTCAGGGAACTAGATTGCACATGCTGTAAATAAAGATCCCACATGCTGCAACCAAGACCCAGCACAGCCAAATAAGTAAATATTAACAAAAGTAATAATTATGGTTCCTGGAACTAGCACCCCTAGAAGATGATGACTTTTCCATGGATATATTCTCTGACTCAGTGAATCCAAACTTTGAAAACATCCAACAAAAGGAAGAATCTCTAGGCATAATGATGTTCATCAGCACATTTTCTATGATACTGATATATTAGAAAACTCCTTTCATGCCAAGAATATACCTCCACTTTGTGGAGAGTATTAACTCTGATCATTGTGAAAGCTATTTGCAGCAGAAAAGTGTTCTACTCTTTGTTGAGTGCCACCATGAAGCTTTATAACACAGCTGAACACAGAACTATACTATGACATAGAAAATAAACCACAGACATGATAAATAACTTTTATAAGGTCATATAGTAAGAGAGAGAGCTGAGATTTGAATCCAGGTCTGTCTTTCTATAAAGCCGAATCATCCATCTTTTCAGTCATTTGACCAATAAATCTGGGTTGGTCTCTATCATGTGCGAAGAATTATGGAAGTCTATGTTATTTTGCTGATATCACCCTTCCTGGAAACAAAAGTGAAAACGCAGCTTTCTATATTTAGATACAACTTCTTATCATAGAATTACAATGAGACAAGCAAGACATAGATGATTCAGAGGTGTCATATTTTTTAGAAATTCATGGTCTTCTCTGTCCTCTAGCTATTCATACCCTATCCACCTTCAAGACTTCTCTCAAACTCTCCCATTTCCTCTAGCTACAACTGGTCTGTCCCTTCACTAGCTCACTTTGCCACACAATTCATGTTTTATTCAGTTCAGCTGCTCAGTCGTGTCCGACTCTTTGAGACCCCATGAATTGCAGCATGCCAGGCCTCCCTGTCCATCACCAACTCCCAGAGTTCATATCTTATTAAGTTAAGTCGCTCAGTCGTGTCTGACTCTTTGCAACCCCATGGACTGTAGCCCACCAGGCTCCTCCGTCCACGGGATTCTCCAGGCAAGAATACTGGAGTGGGTTGCCATTTCCCTCTCCAGGGGATCTTCCCGACCCAGGGATTGAACCCAGGTCTCCCGTATTAGAGGCAGACGCTTTAACCTCTGAGCCACCAGGGAAGCCCCATCATATCTTATTAGATCTTGCTAAATACTGGTTGCCAAATATTCACTCTTTGCTGTATACTGTATTTCTATTTAATTGACATATGATGTAATATGGTGTGTGTTTTCTTTCCAACAAGGCTATAAGCACCTTCTTTCATCGACTGTTGTTGAGGCTGGTAATTCTCTTATTGATAGATTTGCAGTGATATAGCCTCACCAAAAAGATTCTCATGTTCAAATTAAATATTGGGTTGGCCAAAAAGTTCATTTGTGTTTTTCCATATGATTTTATGGAAAAACGTGAACAAACTTTTTGACCAACCCAATAATTTGACACTTTTTACATCTTTTACTAACTCAGCAACATCAGGCCCACAAAGACGTAAAAACTGACACAAACATTAAAAAAATCTCTGAATTATTTCAACAATCTATCAGTTTGACACAACCTATCAACTTGTATCTGTAACAGTGACCTTATTTATACTGTAGTAACAAACAAGCTCCAGTCTTAGTTGCTTTAAACAACAAAAGTTTATTTCTTTAGGTCTGTGGGTACTCTGTTGTACTTCATGCCTACTCGGAGACCCAGGTGGTGAAGATTTCACCTCTGGAACATTCCTTGTGTTTAGGGTAAGAGGAAGAAACAGTGGCAGATCTTATACTAGCTTAAACACTTCCATGTGTCTGGATAAAGTAAATTATATGACCATGCCCAGAATCAAGAGAGATGTGAAGTACAGTCCTTATCAACCATCTAAAGAAGAAGCACCAGAAACATTCAGTGAAGAACAGCGATGATTACTATATTATTATTTTTCCCCCTTTTTACTTTTTAAATATACCTTAAGCTCAGCCATGAAGTTCAAAGATGCTTACTCCTTGGAAGGAAAGTTATGACCAACTAGATAGCATATTCAAAAGCAGAGACATTACTTTCCCGACTAAGGTCCGTCTAGTCAAGGCTATGGTTTTTCCAGTGGTCATGTATGGATGTGAGAGTTGGACTGTGAAGAAAGCTGAGTGCTGAAGAATTGATGCTTTTGAATTGTGGTGTTGGAGAAGACTCTTGAGAGTCCCTTGGACTGCAAGGAGATCCAACCAGTCCATTCTAAAGGAGGTCAGTCCTGGGTGTTCTTTGGAAGGAATGATGCTGACGCTGAAACTCCAGTACTTTGGCCACCTCATGCGAAGAGTTGAATCATTGGAAAAGACTCTATGCTGGGAGGAGTTGGGGGCAGGAGGAGAAGGGAACGACAGAGGATGAGATGGCTGGATGGCATCACCAACTTGATGGATGTGAGTTTGAGTGAACTCCAGGAGTTGGTGATGGACAGGGAGGCCTGGCGTGCTACGATTCATAGGGTTGCAAAGAGTCGGACATGACTGAGTGACTGAACTGAACTGAAAGCTCAGATGGATTTAATAATTTACCCCAGGTCACATATTTTAACCATAGGAGAGCTGGTATTTGAAATTAAGCCCATTTGATAGTGGGGTCTACACTTCTTTCTATCAAACTGCTTTTTTTCAGAGTGGTTTCCAGAAAAAATGTCCCCCATAATATTTGGGTTCTGACTGGCTTCACTTAAATTTCCCAATAAGGCACTTAACTTGGTAGTCTTCAACCTCGGGTCCATTTCAATGTATCTTTCCCAGATATCACACACATTTTGTCTTTAGTTGGTCCATTTATTGATTATTCTAGAAAGGTCCTGCTATGTTTGTCTTTGATATTGTAAGTGTTGATAATACCAAGGTGAATAATACTTAAGATCTTAGCCTTTAAGGGTTTCATCTTCCTGTGGGGCAGTCAGTAGAGATAACAAATAATTCCAAAATTAATAAGCCATAAAGATCTGTCCAGTCAGTCTTTGGAAAGAGGATATCACCCAAAATGAAATTAGGAAGATTTGTGCAAATTAGAGTGACCATCACTAGAACTAACCCAATTCAAAGCTGTAAATATAAGATTTCGACGATTTGGGAACACACAAATTCAGGTAAGACGCCTGAGCTTTTGCCTCCTCTTGTAAATAAGAAAGCTGGAAGCTAGTGTCAGGATTACTAACAGAAGGTAGAGGATTTGAATGGGATTTCAGAAAAGGGACATTTGAGAGAACTGCTGTTACTCTATTACATGTGATGTAGCGATTGCCACGGTCACAGAAAAGTATACCCTGGAGGAACAGAGCTCAAAGAGAACCAGTGATCTGCCCCAGCTCACAGAATAGAGTAAAGACAATGCTAGGATTCCACCCCAAGGCTGTCTTCCCTAAAAGCCTAACACCCACACATGCTCCATGTCACCACCTGCAGCTCAGAAAACCACCTGAACCACTAGCCCTGCAGCTGCCTGCAGGCAAGAACACTGATGGCTCTGTCAGGGGCCCCGGGAAGACTTTAATCTCAGATTCACAAATGCAGCTGCTACCTTGAGCTGTTTGAAACTAAGATTACATCTGTATTAGTGTCTTTTAAGCCACTGCTCTAAATCTCTGAAGATAAACATCATAAATTTATGACTCTCCATTTATCAGTCTGTCTTTTGAAATCTCCAATTTACAGATGAATTCACTGGGTTGTGTGCCCCTTTCAGGCCCCACCCTACCCTGCTCTCAGCCCGCAGGCTGTAGAGAGGTGCTACATCAATTTTTTCAACAGTTAGGATGACAGAGTTATTAGTCTTGCTAGAGTAATTTATTAATATAACTATGGCTCCATTACACTCAATTTCTGAAGGTCAGTGGCCAAGTGGTGAACATTTTAAATATGCCTTAAGCTTCCAGAAGAGTCAAGAGGTGTTTCTTATGTAATTATTTATTTTTAAAAAATTATCATGCTTATTAAGGTGGTCTGGGTCTATGGAGAGTAACCTGATACCTTTGACAACTTATGGATAATTTCTAAGGAATCTTCCTACACAAATCTCATTGTAGAGGAAGGAAGAAAAATCAAAGTTGACTCCACTTTTGATCAATGGAGTAATAGGGATTGGATATACCCTCCTTCCTGAAACAACTAAGAACAGGCAAAATATATAAAGTTTCAGGGTACTGATAGCAGGTAATGAAAGACAGTGATCCCTATGATATGAGAAACAAACTTGGTGAGCCCTATAACTGCCCAAGCTTACTACCCTGAGACAGTTTCCATAACTCAGGGAGCAGTGTGTATATGTGTGCTAAGTCCCGTCTGATTCTTTGCAACCCATGGGCTATAGCCCACCAGGCTCCTTTGTCCATAGACTTCTCCAGGCAAAATATTGGAGCAGGTTGGCATGCCCTCCTCCAGAGGATCTTCCAGACTCAGAGGAAGATCCCTCATCTCTTGTGTTTCCTGCATTGCAGAAGGGTTCTTTACCACCAGTGCCACCTGGGAAGCCCAGCACTTGAATTGAGAAGATGAAGCTAAGGGAGCAGGGAGACTAAAGCAGCTACAATATGCAGTACAGGGAAAAGTTCCAAAGAGGAGAGAGCCGCACGGAGAGAGGTCTGCATAGAGTCTCTCTCAAGTTTTTATCAGGATATGATCAGCACATATGTGTGAGAAAACTGTCAAAGTCTGGAGAAAGAATCATCAAAAAAGATTAAAGGGATATGCACACATAGGGCCAGAAATAGTCATGTTTCCATTAGCCACACAGGAAAAGCACATAATCCATGAGGCAGTGAGGGGAACATGCTAGAAGTTCTTTCCTCAGTAGTGGAGAATAATTATTCCTAGACTGAGTCTTGGGCTTCCGTTGTAGCTCAGCTGGTAAAGAATTCACCTACAATGCAGGAGAGCACGGTTCAATTCCTGGGTTGGGAAGATCTGCTGGAGAAGGAATAGGCTACCCACTCCAGTGTTCTTGGGCTTCTTGGTGGCTCAGTTGGTAGAGAATCTTCCTGTAATGCCGGAGACCTGGGTTTGATCCCTGGGTTAGGAAGATCCCCTGGAGAAGGGAAAGGCTGTGCACTCCAGTATTCTGGCCTGGAGAATTTCATGGACTGTATAGTCTATGGGGTCGCAAAGAGTCAGACACAACTCAGTGACCTTTGCTTTCACTTTCAGATTGAATCTTGCTCTGAGCCTATCTAATGAATCATAAAAGCAAGGTTTGAAATGATAACTGTTTTCAAATAAGTTAACTGTTCCTTAGAATAAAGCTCAAAAATATGTTTATAGGAATATAAAAAACTTTATGCTCAACAAGATAAATTTACAGGGTCTGGATCCAATACTGCTGCTGCTGCTGCTAAGTCGCTTCAGTCGTGCCCAACTCTGTGCGACCCCAGAGAGTCCCCCGTCCCTGGGATTCTCCAGGCAAGAACACTGGAGAGGGTTGCCATTTCCTTCTCCAATGCATGAAAGTGAGAAGTGAAAGTGAAGCCACTCAGTTNATTATCACCAAAGAAAATGTTAAAATTTCTAGTTCTAGTTTTCATATCTTTTTAAGTATATCTTAAATACTGCACTGAAAGTGATTTTCTTAATTGTTGTTTCACTTTGTTATTTTTTAACAATGATTCTCTTTAAAATCTTAAACTGGAGGTACTTATTTAATCTTGGGTTGGAAAGATTCCCCTGGAGAAGGGTATGACAACCCACTCCAGTATTCCTGTCTGGAGAATTCCATAGACGGGGAGCCTGGTGGGCTACAATCCATGGGGTCGCAGAGAATTGTACATGGTTGAAACGACTTAGCACATATGCACTTACTTAATATTGATATGTAGATCCCAGGTAAGCCATTGCATATCTGAGTTGGAGTTATCATTCAGGAGGTGCATAAATCCATTCCACCAGATAAGGGCATCAAAGTAGAGCAGTTTTAGTAGAATGATGAAGACTTACACCAAACTGGATTATAAACATTGTCAGAATTTGCTAGAAAGACATGTGAAGGATAGAGATGACCATATAGAAGGAGAAATTAGTAATAGAAAAGAGACAAATTACTAAGAAAAAGGAATTGAAAAGGTAGGAAAAATGGGATTGATGTTTAAAATGGAAGGGAAAATATTGATAGAAAAATAAATATATTTGGTTTCAGAAAAAACTTGGGAATTCCTATGTTATAGTCTTATTATCTCACTAAATTATAAAGTAAGTCATTATTCAGTTTATATTTACTTTTCAAAACATTAAAATTGCTAATAATCCCCATTAATATTTTTCAGTATTTCACAAATGTTGGAATCTAGCAATGTGTTCTTATGCTAACCACCCCACACATAAGGCATCTTTTACAGAAAATGAATTTTGAGAAAGATATTTTTCATGACTTGTATACTGTGGCCTGAGAAATTTAAAATATTGTAACTACTTTACTATTTTACTTTTTTTTTCCTTTCAGAATTTCCACTAAATTTTTATTTTTATTTATTTTTATTTTTTAGTTTGTTTTGCTTTACAATACTGTATTTGTCTTGCTATACATGACGTGAATCAGCCATGAGTGTACATGAACTCCCAATCCTGACCCCCACCTCCCCCCTCCCGCCCCACACCCTCTCTCTGGACTATCCCCGTGCATCAGCCCCAAACATCCTGCATCCTGCATCAAACCTAGACTTTTTATATACTTCAGTGTATTTGCCCTGGAGACGAAGTAAAACTAAAAGACATATGTTCCTAAGCCCAAGATCTAAAAATTTTATTTGATTCTTGATTCTGGAAAAATTTTACTTAGGCAGTATATTTTACCTAAAATGTTCTTTGCTAAAATGTCACTGGTCACACACATTTAGGAATAGAAGATGGCCATGGATGTCATTTTGTTAAGATCAAACTTTTCTCACTTAGGATATCACCTCCATTTGTCCCTTGACAATTTGTTGCAAGTCTCACATCCCTCAGTTCTTTGTGTTAGCACTTTTAAAAGCATCATAAATGGAAATGTTCAAAGATGATGACATTTTGGGTTATTTTCAACTGCTTACATTTTAGCACATATTACTTCATCAAATTAACTTTTTCCCCAAAATTCAAAGGAGATGAAATAGGACTGGTCTAATTCGAAATAGATTGAATTAAGACACCAGAAAAGGCGTAGGAAAATGGGTTACTGATTGGGGAATACAGGCTCATAGGAAAGAAACCTTCAAAACTTGAGCTTCCAAGAATAGTTTGAGACAGGCACCGAGTGTTTAACAAGAACAGAGAGAGGACAATAATTCATGAGTTTATAGATATTTAACTTGTACTAGCAGTTAAGTGGTATTATGTGTCATTTTCAGTATACAGTATTTAAGGCACTTTCTGATCCCAGTCTACCTCTCCTAGTCTTTTTTTCCTCTCTTCTTCACTTGGTCTAGACAAGTTTGCTTTATTCTCTTCCTGTCTCTATCCTTTCATACACACTGGTATCTCTACCATTCTTCCATCACTCTCAGTGATTCTTACAGTCTCAAAATCTCTTCCAAAGAGAAACCATCACTGACCCACATCTAAATTTATTCCCCAGGTTTCTCTATAACTGCAGGATATTTTTGCCTTTCTTCCAAAAAATTTTAAGCAAATTTAAATTGTATATTTATTTGTTGCATTGACTAAAACTTGCCTTTCTTATTAAACTGTAAGCCATATTTTCTGAGTTCACCACTGTATACTCAGTGCATACTGCTTGATCAATATTTATTGAATTAGTGAATGAATGAATAGCAGAACATCTTTAGGTTTATAAAGTTAGTATGAAATAGAGACACATAACTCCCATATTTCCATTGCATGCCTACAGTGAATTTGAAGAAATTTTGAAGGACAGGAGATATGTGAAAAAGGTGGCCTGACTCTAGCAAGGTCCTATCTTTGTCCCTTATTTTGGTTATAAAGTGACTAACCAAATCTAACGACATTTTTGATATATTATTTGCATTTATATATTTTCCAGATAATTATTTGACTGAAATTTTAAGTTCATCATAAGAAATAGTAATGTATAGTGTTCAGTTCAGTCACTCAGTTGTGTTTGACTCTTTGCAACCCCATGAACTGCAGCACACCAGACTTCCCTGTCCTTTACTATCTCCCAGAGCTTGCTCAAACTCAAGTCCATTGAGTCAATGATACCATTCAACCATCTCATCCTCTATTGCCCTCTTCTGCTCCTGCCTTCAATTTTTCCCAGCACCAGGGTCTTTTCCAATGAGTTGACTCTTTGCATCAGGTGGCCAAAGTATTGGAGCTTCAGCCTTAGCATCAGTCCTTGCAATGAATACTCAGGACTTATTTCCTTTAGAGTTGACTGCTTTGAACTCCTTGCTGTCCAAAGGAGTCTGAAGAGTCTTTTCAGCACTACAATTCAAAAGCATCAACTCTTTAGTGCTCAGCCTTCATTATGGTCCAACTCTCATATGTGTACGTGACTACTGGCAAAACCATAGATTTGACTATATGAACCTTCGTTAGCAAAGTGATGTGTCTGATTTTTAATACGCTGTGTAGGTTCTTCATAGCTCTTCTTCCAAGGAGCAGGCATCTTTAATTTCATGGCTGCAGTCACCTTAAGCATTGATTTTGGGATGCAAGAAAATAAAATCTGTCACTATTTCCTTTTTTCCCCATCTGTTTGCTATGAAGTGATGGGACCAGATGCCATGATCTTAGTTTTTTGAATATTGAGTTTTAAGCCAGCCTTTTCACTCTCTTCTTTCTTTCACTTTCATCAAGAGGCTCTTTAGTTCTTCACTTTGTGCCATAAGGATGGTATCATCTGCATATCTGAGGTTATTGACATTTTCTCCCAGCAATCTTGATTCTAGCTTGTTTTTCATCCAGTCTGGCATTTCTCATGATATACTCTGCATATAAGTTAAATAAGCAGGGAGACAATATACAGCCTTGACATACTGCTTTCCCAATTTGGAGCCAGTCCATTGTTCCATGTCCGGTTCTAACTGTTGTTTTTTGACTGGCATTCAGGTTTATCAGGAGATGGGTAAGGTGGTCTGTATTCCCATTCCTTTAAGAAATTCCCACAGTTTGTTGTGATGTATAGTCAAAGGCTTTGGCATAGTCAGTGAAGCAGAAATAGATGTTTTGCTGGAATTCCTTGATTTTTCTATGACCCAGCGGATGTTTGCAACTTGATTTTTGGTTCCTCTGTATTTTCTAAATCCAGCTTATACATATGGAAGTTCTTGGTTTATGTATTATTGAAGCCTAGCTTGAAGGATTTTGGGCATTACCTTGCTAGTATGTGCAATGAGTACAGTTTTGCAGTGTTTTGATCATTCTTTGGTATTGCTTCTCTGGGATTGGAATGAAAACTGACCTTTTCCAGTCCTGTGGCCACTGCTGAGTTTTCCAAATTTGCTGGTATATTGAGTATAGCACAACATCATCTTTTAGGATTGGAAATAGCTCAACTGGAATTCCTTCACCTCCACTAGCTTTGTTCATAGTGATACTTGCTAAGACCTGCTTGACTTCACACTCCAGGATATCTGGCTCTAGGTAAGTTATCACACCATTGTATTCATCTGGTTCATGAAGATCTTTTTTTTATAATTCTTCTGTGTATTCTTGCCTCCTCTTCTTAATATCTTCTGCTTCTGTTAGGTCCAAACCATTTCTGTCCTTTATTGTGCCTATCTTTGCATGAAACATCCCCTTGGTATCTGTAACCTTCTAGGTATACAGAAGTGCTGCTGCTGCTAAGTCGCTTCAGTTGTGTCCAACTCTGTGCGACCCCATAGACGGCAGCCCACCAGGCTCCCCTGTCGCTGGGATTCTCCAGGCAAGAACACTGGAGTGGGTTGCCATTTCCTTCTCCAATGCATGAAAGTGAAAAGTGAAAGGGAAGTCGTTCAGTCGTGTCCGACTCTTCACGACCCCATGGACTGCAGCCTACCAGGCTCCTCCATCTGTGGGATTTTCCACGCAAGAGTACTGGAGTAGGTTGCCATTGCCTTCTCCAGTATACAGAAATATATACCTCCAAATATCCATTTGTAACTTTGGAACTAATAGTTGGGCATTCTGGCTCCCTAGCTCAAGTCATAAATGTCTATATCAAATATGAAGAAAACTACTTCTTTACAAGTGATTTGTTCTTGACTTTCTCCAAAGGACCAATTATTTTAAATTCACTTTTTCTCTTTTTTTGAAAACACAAACTGGCCCAGATAAGATATTGACAATGCAGAATATCATTGAAGTAAATAAGGCAGGTTTCAAAAATTCTGAAATGATTCCTCCATTGGCTCTAAATAATCTTTTCTCTCTGAAGTTGTATGGTACCTCTTACCTGTTGATATATAGAATGATAGCTATATGCTGTCAGTCTCTATAATTACTTGTAGCATAGGACATTAAACATAGTGAGGACATTGTTCTTAAAAATGTGTACTTGTGTTGTTTTTTAAATCAAGGTGGTTAATCTTTGTCATGTAAAGGGTGTAGACAGAAAATGCGGGCATAAGGAAAAATTTACTGTGAAAGGCTTACAATTAGTATACACATTCCCCAACCCACAACCCTGGTCTCTCTGTTACATGTAGGGATGTGTGCTGATCTAGGCACCACAGAGACTATGGAATGTGCCCCAGTAAAACAATGTGGTCTCATTGTACATAATTATAGGAGAATTAGGGGCCAATGTAACAAGGGAGGAGGGCATGGCAACCCACTTCAATATTCCTGCCTGGAGAATCCCCATGGACAGAGGAGCATGGCAGGCTACAGGCCATGTGTTGCAAGGAGTCAAACATGACTGAGCAACTAAGCACACTATAACATAAGGGATATTTTCTTTGCTGGAGAAATGGCCTCATTTAAAAGGAGTACTAGCCAGTTCAGGGATGAGGAATTTGCATAAAATACATCATCTGTCTGATCAACACTTGTTCTTCTGTTGCGTTGGCTCAGCTCTATCTGAGAGAAAAAGCAGGGGCTTTTTTTTTGTTTGTTTGTTTTTAAGGAATTAGTGTAATCCAGGAGAGGAAATTATTTTCTCTCCTTAATGTTCATGCAGGAAGTATAGAAAAACACAATAAATTACAGAGAGATACTGAAAAAATGACAGGAAAAAGAGGTAGTATCACTAATATCTATTTCTCATCATGTAATCAAATGATTAAAAATTTTAAAGGTAAGCAAAGAATTCACCAGTAGCAAGACAAAACCATTTTAAAAGTATACAACCTTAAAAAGTAAACACCTAAAAGAGGCTGTAGCAGACGATTTTCATCAGTTTTGGCAAAGACATACAGTGGTGGGGTGAATGAATAAGGTTAAAGCCTTGCCAAGCTTATAATTTGATAAACAGACCGCATAATGAGCCAACACATGACTTAACCCTCTATGACTAGCTATAGTGCTCTGCTCCTGGAAGGTTCCCCAAGTATCATCAGGATGAAGATGACATAAAGGTCTTAGTTGAGAAAGCATCAAGGAGAATTTCCCTAAATTATATCCGAGCAAATAGAAGTATTGAAAAGAATTGTCCATACTAAGGATTTAAATAATAAAAAGAAATGCAAGGCAAATTTGAAAACATACTAAATACAAAATGCATGTGTGTGCACTGTTGGGAAACATAATTGAAACACTACTCGAAACCAGAAAGCCATCCACAAAGACAGAGGAGATAGAAACCACTTGTATTGTGGAATAAACATTAAACCACAATGTCGTGCATGTCACTGGCTCCCAGTTTACTGATGCAAAAGCAAAGGAATCTCACTTCCTTACATAGCCCAGCAGAGAAGACACATTAAATACTTGTGTTCAAGATATACAACTAGTCGTTGAGTAAGAGGACTTGACAGCACCATTTGTCACATATAGATCATCCTGACTTTACCTAATATTTGGAATGACCATCTACATTAGCTTATTGGCTTAATACAGGAGAAAAATAACTTCTCATATCTTTATGACAGAAAGTAGCTTTGGAACTTGGAGCAAGGGTGAGGTTCCTACTCTCTCACAGACACTGGAGTATAGAAATGGTATCTTTTGATATTTACATTTAAAAGAGTTGGCTCCCAGGTTCTTGAGAAAAATATATCTGGGTCTCAGAGCTGACAAAAGGCCTATCTAGTTCTCCATAAAGAAAGGAGAAAACACTTGCAGTGTTTTCTAAAACTGGTTCTCTAAGTAGGAAGTTTGTTTGGCATTGTAAAGGAGATAGGCTCAGTTTATTCTTGAAAAGCATAAGGAAAACCATAGATATCTGCTGTGTATTTTATAATGTGTCAATGTTTCTATTTTGTTGTTCTGTCACTAAGGTGTGTCTGACCCTTTGTGACCCCATAGACTATAGAATGCCAGGCTCCCCGGTCCTTCACTATCTCCGAGAGTTTGCTCAAACTCATGTCCATTAAGTTGGGGATGCCACCCAACCATCTCATTCTGTCACCCCCTTCTCCTCCTGTCCTTAGTATTTCCCAGCACCATGCTCTTTTCCTCTGAGTCAGCTTTTCGCATTAGGTGGCCCAAGTATTAGAGCTTCAGCATCAGTCCCTCCAGTGAGTATTCCGAATTGATTTCCTTTAGGATTGACTGGTTTGATCTCCTTGTTGTCCAGGAGAATCTCAAGAGTCTTCTCCAGCACCAGAATTCAAAACATCAATTCTTTGGCACTCAGTTTTCGTTATGGTTCAACTCATCTGTACATGACTACTGGAAAAACCGTAGCTTTGACTATATGGACCTTTGTGGACAAAGTGATGTCTCTGCTTTTAAATATGTTGTTTAGGTTTGTCATAGCTTTTCTTCTTTTAATAGGAGCAAGCGTCTTTTAATTTCATGGTTGTAGTCCCTCTCTGCAGTGATTTTGGAATTCAAGAAAACAAAATCTGCCACTGTTTCTGCTTCTACCCCTTCTATTTGTCATGAAATGATGGGACCAGATGCCACTATCTTAGTTTTTAATGTTGAGTTTTAAGCCAGGTTTTTCACTCTACTCTTCATCGGAGACTCTTTAGTTCCTCTTTGCTTTCTGCCATTAGGGTGGTATCATCTGCAAATCTGAAGTTGATGTTTCCCAGCAATATTTCTATTTAGAATTATATAATTTAATTCACTGTTATAAACATAAACTGTATCACATATAGAAATTTTTTCAAAAGGAAAAAACTTTTAATGAAAAAGTAAACACTAGGTTACTCATCAATAGTTGACTTTCCAAAATTGTCCCATTTATTATACTTTATTCAGGCCACCTCAAAAAGATTACAGTTGTTTGTGGTAATATAAATTGGTTAATAGTTGTTTTTAGAGATATTAAATTTTTCATTAATTTATCCTTACTACTTGCAAAAGATAAATTGTAAGTTTGGAAAAGATTACACTTTTAAATTTATATATACTTATTTTTGTCATATTTACCACTGCCACACTGTCTTAAATACTCTTCAGTTTCTCCTGGATTGAGTTACTCTCTGTCTTCTATGAAGTTCGCTAACTATAGCTCAGAGCTGTGAGGTTTGTTCTTTCTTTTTTGCCTTGTTTTCTTACCTGAACTTATGCCAGTTTACTTCTTGCAGACTCTGTATAATGAAACAACTCTTATGGAAAGTCACATTTACTTTTCAGGACAACAGCTTTCCAAGTTGAAAGCTATGGCTGCTGCTGCTAAGTCGCTTCGTCGTGTCCGACTCTGTGCGACCCCATAGACAGCAGCCCACCAGGCTCTGCCATCCCTGGGATTCTCCAGGCAAGAACACTGGAGTGGGTTGCCATTTCCTTCTTCAATGCGTGAAAGTGAAAAGTGAAAGTCAAGTGGTTCAGTTGTGTCCGACTCTTAGCGACCCCATGGACTGCAGCCTACCATGCTCCTCCATTCATGGGATTTTCCAGGCAAGAGTACTAGAGTGAGGCAGCAGCCAATAAAGCAATTTTCTATGGCTCCCAGAGAGTTTTTTTTTTTTTTTTTAACATCTGCAATGATGGCCTCTGGGACCTGAAGATAACATCCATTTAGGAGGAATTAGCTAGGAAATAATTTAGATAACAGTGTCAGACTTTATTTTGGGGGTCCCCAAAATCACTGACGAAGGTGACTGCAGCCATGAAATTAAAAGACGCTTACTCCTTGGAAGTTATGATTAACCTAGATAGCATATTCAAAAGCAGAGACATTACTTTGCCAACAAATGTCCGTCTAGTCAAGGCTATGGTTTTTCCTGTGGTCATGCATGGATGTGAGAGTTGGACTGTGAAGAAAGCTGAGTGCCAAAGAATTGATGCTTTTGAACTGTGGTGTTGGAGAAGACTCTTGAGAGTCCCTTTGACTGCAAGGAGAACAACCAGTCCATTCTAAAGGAGATCAGTCCTGGGTGTTCTTTGGAAGGACTGATGCTAACGCTGAAACTCCATTACTTTGTCCACTTCGTGCAAAGAGCTGACTCACTGGACAAGACTCTGATGCTGGGAGGGATTGGGGGCAGGAAGAGAAGGGGACGACAGAGGATGAGATGGCTGGATGGCATCACAGACTCGATGGACATGAGTCTGAGTAAACTCCGAGAGTTGGTGATGGACAGGGAGGCCTGGCATGCTGCAGTTCACGGAATCGCAAAGAGTCGAACATAACTGAGTGACTGAACTGAACTGAATTTAGACAAATAAGCAATTTGTCTTTTTCTTGCATGCAATTTTTTTGAATGGTTCATTGGTCATTAAGTTCATGAATTTGATTTCATAGGATCAACCTAGCAATACTTTATAATCAGAGAAGAGCAGAGGAATTCAGATACATGTTCACCAACTTTCCGAAATGTTGTCACTTCCTGAGAAATCTGTGGTGTGTACTCAGTCACAGGAGCCTTTCGTCCCTTGACATTTTGAGGCTTTTAGTGAGTGATTCCACTACTGCACATTATGATTTCTTGAGCCACTTCACTGAAATGATTGAATTAATGAAAATTGATTTTGACTCACTGTGCCTGAAAACTAACCTGAGCTAGTTACAAAAATCAAAATCAGAGATATAGTGACTCACATAACTGGGAAGTACAGAGGTTAATAACCTAAGTTAAAGTGTGGCACAGTCAACATGCCAAACAATGTAATATTCACCCTATTTCCAAAAACCCATGTTTGCATATTTCTGTGTAGAGAGAGTCTTACATACAGTTAGAGAAAATGGCTGTCAACCAAATAACACTTACATAGTCCTAATAGCTCATGGACTAAGGCTCTGGGCTGCTTTGATTATTTTTCTGGATCTCATAACCTTTGACAACCACACCTTCAATGGAATTAGGGAGCTGACCCAGGCATTGTGATAGACACGCTCTCTGGAAGAGATGGAGCAAGAATAGAGGTGATTTCTGGAGTAAAACAGTATTAATTTTATTAGATTAGGGGCAAAAGGTGTTAGAAAAGCCAAACGACGGATGCCTATTTCAGCCACTCTGAAATTTGTTGCTATGTATAGAAAACTGAATTTCTGTGATATGTTTAATAGCACATTTTCTTGAAACCAGAAAGGAAGTTGCAGAAACAATTTTTTTTTTTTACCTAAAATTGAAATGACTAAAGAGTTGCCATTGTGCTAATGAAGCTGAAAGGAAAGCAATTAAAAATCTAAATGCCTGAAAAATGACATCCATTAAACCTGCATTATATTGCTATTAGCTAAGGGACTCTGTTATGTCAAACAATAGATGTTTAAGATAATCAGTTTCGAAAAGGAAAATTGCCTTATTTATATGCATTTATTTTTTCATATTTATAAAAGCTATGTTTCTTTACTTTTTATGAAACAGTCACCACTTAGGTATAATTTTGTTGCTGAGTATTAAACATATTTTGTATAAAGAAACTGTAGATATAAACACTCAAAAATTAGTAGCTAATTATTGATAGGAATCTGTATGGTTATATCTAAAAGTAGTACATTCTTTTCCTGCTTAAATTTAATGTGATCGCTGCTCTGCCTTTCCTTCAGTTCAGTTCAGTTCAGTCGCTAAGTCGTGCCCCACTCTTTGTGACCCCATGAATCGCAGCACACCAGGCCTCCCTGTCCATCACCAACTCCCGGAGTTCACTCAGACTCACAGCAATTGAGTCCATGATGCCATCCAGCCATCTCATCCTC